>PVJH01025735.1:0-31077 GCA_004026705.1 Nesogale talazaci | reverse complement strand
TTGAATAATGAATATGTTGGTCCTGAGGGTGACATCTTTGTTATTCAATACTTAAAAGAAATCTTTTAAGATGGATATGCCAAAATAAATATGCTCTTTGATTTATCAGAGTTTTTCAAATTTTTCTTTCTCGGATAATTATAACCTGAGTTTTTAAACTTTTATAGATCATTATTTTTCAGCTACATATGTGTATTCTACAAAATAATGGACATACTTTGTAATAAGTTTACCTCTTAGTAAATAAATAAGGCATAAAAGCAATCTGTATGCTAAGATATGTTAAAATTAAACTTTCCTTGCATTAAAGTACTTTTCTATATCAGGAGAATTGGAAGACAGCTACTTGACCAACAGACTGGAAGAAATGCATATTTTTGTCCTTTCTAAAGAAAAGTGGCACAACAGAATGCTCAAACTATTGAAAAATAGCATTGATATCACACACACAATTAAAATTTTGCTTAAAGTAATCCAACAACAGTTGCAGCAGAACATTGAAAGAGAACTGCCAACAATGCAGGCCTGATTTGGAAGAGAAGGTAGAAAAGGGGATATTATTGCTGGTGTCAGTTGTATCTTAGCTCAAACCAGAGAATACCAGATAGATGTCTACATGTGTTTCATTGACTAAGTAAAGGCATTTAATGATGTGGATCATAATAAATTGCGGTAACCTTTAGAAGATTCGGAATTTCAGAACTCTTCCCTGTGCTCATGGGAAACTTGTACCTGGGTGAAGAAGCAGTTGTACAAACAGAACAAGGGAACAGTGCATGACTTAAAATTAAATAAAGGTGTATGACAGGGTTGTATCCTCTCACCATATTATTTGATCTGAACAAATCATCAGAGAAGCTGTATTATATGTAGAGTGTGGCATTAGGATTGGAGAAAGACTCATATACAATCTTCAGTATGCAGGTGACAAAACCTTGCTTGCTGAAAATGAGGAGAAGCAATTAAAGCATTTACTGATGTAGTATTGTAGCTCTCACTATGGATTGCAACTTGACATAAGGAAGGCCAAAATTCTCATATCTGGACCAATAGTCATCATTATGATAAGCAGGGAGAAAATTGAAGCTATCAAGGATTTTGTCTTGCGTGGATCTACAGCCAGTGCTCATAGAAGCAGCAGTGAAGAGATTAAAGGCGTGTTACACGAGGTAAATCCGCTTGTCAAGGTCTCTTTAGAGTAGTGAAGAGTAAGATTGTTACTTTGAGGACTACAGTGTGCTTAACCCAAGCATTAGTATTCCCCATTGCATCATTTGCATGCGAACGTTGGACATTGAATACAGAAGATGATGGAAGAAAGTATACGTTTAGATTGTGAGGCTGTTAAGTATCTTGAAACTGCTTTGGACTTTGTGATAGGTAGACTTGTGCCAACATGGCCAAAGAAGTTAGGTAGGTTTGTTGTGACAGTATGGCCAAGGAACACATGTAAGATCAATCGAAGGTTGGAGAGAGAAATGGCTCTGCAAGCCCCAACCTTGCTCTCTTGCTCTTGGATCTTTGGACCAACCGGCTGCCTTGTTTGTCCTGTGCCTTGATTTCCAAGCCACAATACTTGTTGAACACACCTAATCCACGGACTGTGCTGCTGTGAGTTGAGGTTCCTTCAAGCCCTGCTTCATCACCCTCCTGGAATATACATCCCTTGAGCTGGGGACTGGCAGCCTCTGTCATCCGACTGACTGTTGGTGACCTGCCTTACTGTTTGCTGCTTTTGACCGGATAGCCTGAATTGCTCTACAGAGGACTGCTTGGCAGCTCTCAAGACTCGAAGGACTGCCACTGTACTATCTGTCTCATGAAAGGGAGTTACATCGAGCCATTTGTACTGCTTTATAGATTAGTTAACTTTATTTCTTATGTTAGATATCTTTTTATAAATAGAGAGGATTATGAGTGTCCCGGTTTTGTTTCTCTAGAGAACTCTGTCTAACACAGACTGCTTAAAAGACAAACTGATTTATATTGGAAGAAATAATAAGGACCGAGTACTCCTTAGAGCAATGGTTCTCAACCTGTGGGTCTCGACCCCTTTAGGGGTCAAACAACCCTTTCACAGGGGTTTCCCAATTTATAATAGTAGCAACATTACAGCTTTGAAGTAACAGCAAAAATAAATTTATGGTTGGGAGGTCACCCCAACATGAGGAACTGTATTAAAAGTTATGGGCATTAGGAAGGTTGGGAATTACTGCCTTAGAGGCTAGGCTGGTACTACATTTCGAACATATTTTGGATACGTTATCGGGAGAAGCCGATCCCTAGAGGAGGACATTATAGCTGGTAGAGAGGTGGCCCTCAGACTGCATCATTGGGCTCAAGCATAGCAACAATTGTTAGGATGGTGGAGTGTTTTGTTCTGTTTTGCACTGAGTCACTATGCATTGAAGTAAACTCGATGGCACACACAACAACAACAGCAGCACACTGGAGATAAACAAAGAACACAAGGACATAAAGGAATTCCTCATCTCAGAAATGTCCTGTATTTGATGACGTCTTAGTACTTTGGGATTTTTTAGAAAAAAAGTCATAGATTCATAAAATGAACTGCCAATCTAAAGGTTGGCAGTTCAAGACCACTAAGAAGTTTGTCAGGAAAAAGACCGGGTGGTATACTTCTGAAAAATCGTCCACTGACATCCCAAAAAGTACATTTCTTCTCTAAAACAGAAATCCATGATATTATCCAATTTTTCAATCACAGCACAAATATCATTTTTTATTTCTACTTTATATTCAGTGACTAATTTTTCCATTTCTAAGGTTGAAAAATGAATTAAGGTAATTTAGAATCAAAATTGCTGAACATGTTGATTTCTTGATGTAAAACTTTGGACAAATTGGACCAGATGAATTTGAAGACTTGTTCTTATTAGAAGGTCCCATCAATTTTACTTTAATGAGCAGGAAATGGCAGTGGAGTGAAATTGAACTAAATTTCAGAATTAATCTGTTTAGTAGAAAGAATATTTGTTGAATGTTAGTTAACTCAGAAGTAGTACTTCCTGGGGACACTGAGATGCGCATGAAATTTGTAATTTAGGAGAAAAGGAAGGAGAGAAAGGGAGAGATTACAGAGTGATGATTAAGAGCTTAGGAACTATAGAAATAAAGACAAGCATTCAAATTATTTTGTGATACTAGAACTTCCTAAGGCATTTAGCTCAATAACTGCTGTCCAAAGACTCAGAGGCAATATCTGATATTCTCTTTTTATTCTCTTTTTATTTCATATACAGCAAAATTTGATCATTAACATGGATCATTTTGATTCAAGCATAAGGCTGTATTCCTAGTAAGCACAATAGAGTTCACAAAGGATTTTCATAATGAGAAAAGTCTTAGGAATTTACAAAGCAAACCACTATCATTGAGTTCCTTCCAACTCCTAGGGAGTCAGATGCACAAAAAGACATGCTTCATAGCTAATGAAGGAGGTCAAGTACTCAGGACTGACTCCTGGTGCGAGACAAGTTTAAAGGTGCCACAGAATAAAGAAAGCTATTTCAGGTAGTAAGTAGTATTCTATAAATGAATATAAATATCATAGAAACAGTGATCAAAATTCAGTTTGTGTCAAATGATAGTAGAAGAATGTTGATATTGTCTCTGAGTCTTTGGATACCATACCCCTTAAATGCCTCTTTATAGCTATTTAGTAATGCTACTTATAGCTATTTAATAATATTTTATAGTGATTTTATATTATATAGTGATATAATATTTGTAACTATTCATAAATGAACTCCAAGTGATAATAGTCTTCTTTAGATTTTGATGACATAGCTAAAGTAATTGATTTAAAATTGTATATATTCTGTTAATATTAAAATAAGTTTAGATTTGCTACTGAGTCAAAACTAAATGAAAATATTAATTTTCCTATGGAGGAGAAGTTTTGGTGGAATTTCCTACTTGTGGTTACATTGTGCTTCCTGGTCAGTTCTCTAAAATATGAAAGTACTCTCCTCTGTCTTAAAAGGCTGGATGTTTGAATTTTAATGATATAATGACATATTGTAAAAATGTCCATATAGAATTCTGGTATCCAGTTTAGAGTTGCCAGATTATTGGTGAATCTAACCTCTAGTTATTATTACAAAAAGACTTCAAAAAGTTCATGTAAAAATTCTTCTATTTAAAAATTTAAAAAATATATTAATTCTACTAAAAGCAGAGCACTATTATTTCATTTTCCACTAACTTTCTGACACCCCTTCATATTTGAAAGTTAGAGTAAGAACAAATGGTTAAATAAAATAGTTTATTGCAACAGAGCAGCACCTGTGTCACTCTCTTCATAATGGCCTCTTACAAACCTTGTTTAATCACCTGCAATGAACAGGAATTTCCTTGCAGGATTTCTACACTTAGAACAAAGGAACTATTTTACTTTCTCCTTTTAATGCTTTTTGTCAGAGCCTGTCCTCTGAGAAGTCAAATAGGCAACCACTTATATGGAATGATTTAGAAAACGTGGTTAAAAACCTTTCCTGTACAAAGCACCACCTCACCTTTGGGATTCCATCTCCCTTTGGCTCAGAATATCACTTTAGGAGTACTCTTAAACAATATATTCAATTAGGTGACCTGTATGAAAGTCATACTTTCATTTATGTGTGCTTCCTAAGGAAAATATGTAAGAAAATGGGAGGAGCTTGAGGTTTGCATATCATTTGTGAATGTGTATTTGTATTGCACTTATAGTTTCACGTGAATACAATTTACTTTGTTATATTAGAAATTCATCTGTTTAGAACTTGTTATATTAGAAATTCATCTGTTTTAGAACTTGAGACAAGGGCAAATTTTTGTTGGTGAGGAGTTTCTCCAGGCATAAGGATGGCAGGTTCTAAAAGCTGTTCACTTTGCCATGTGTCCAACTGACAGCTTTGTCTAGAGAAAATGTTCCAGCTGCTTCATTTCAACAGAACAGGAAATCAAGGCTTAGGGCAGTAAAATGACTTTCATATTCCCTCACCGGTGGAGAACACACAATCTGAGACTAATCTCTGGCTTCTTGGCTTATTTTCCTATAAATGTGTCACCTAGAACATAAATAATGGCATATGAAAATCAGTGCAAGGATGAATGCTGAGAGAACACTTATCTGATTGTGAGTTTTAGATATTCTTAGTCATTTAAAGAGAGTTACACTTAAGAGATGGGGAGTTGGTAAAACAGGTAATTATTCACACACACACACACACACACACACACACACACATAATGCGGGGCTACGTAGAAAAACCAGAAGCCCCTTCAAGGGCAGCTTCTCGTTCCACAGGTTAAGGAAGTCTGAGGAAATAAAAGTTGTTCTTGAAATCTCCGGGTGAAATTGCTTTGTACGTTATGATGGATAGAAGTGATGAAGTGAAGTGTGAGGGGGGGCCCTCACACCCTTGATCTTGCCTCAGACTAAGTCCTGGAAAGCGCCACTCTCATTCCTGCTTCTTGGAATTGCTATGTTGGGAACAACAAACAAGAAGTGCGCCAGGCCCACCATGTTGGCCAAGATGGCGAGCTGCATGGCCTTGATCATCATGATCAGCCCGACGTGGCTAGACGCTCTCAGTGCACAACTTCGTAGCGATTTGGACCGGAACTCTATTATTGAAATATTTTAAATTCTGACTATGACTTATATTGACTCACACAAAATGGTGTAAGAAAAAGAAGTGGGAGGTGCAGGCAGTTTGTTTTTCAGAGGTACGAGAAGAGATGGGGTGAAAGAAAAAGGAAAGACCAAAAGAGAGAGAGAAAGAAGGATAATTTGGTAACCATGAAGCTTTTGCAACTTTTTATCCTTTGAGGAACCTTACAGAGAATGCATTGTTCCATAAGAGAATGGGAAGTCTTGGTCATTTATCAAGACTCCAGTCTCTTACCAGTTCAGGATTTCTCCCAGGAAATGAACTGTCTCACCCTTTCCGGGTTTCACTGGTTTGTACCTGATGTGACTTTAGAGAAAGCCTGAGGTGGCACAGCCGAGAAGCACTCCTAGTGTGGACCCTATTGAGTACTTAGAAATGTCCACCACAGCTGAGCAGGAATGATCTAGTCTTGGGGATTTTGTACAGTGCATCTGACATTGTCTTCAGTTTAAGTCTCAACTGTGAGATGCCTTTGATAAATTCTCTTCATGAGTTCTCTGTGAAGTAACATTTAAAAAATGATCTTATTGGGGGCTCTTATAGCTCTTTTAATATTCCATACATCATCTGCATCAAGCACATTTGTGCACATGTTGCTATCTTCATTTCCAAATATTTTCTACTTGAGCCCATCATATAAGCTCTTCTTCTTCTTTTTTTAAAAAAAAATCATTTTATTGGGGGCACATACAACTCCCATCACAATCAATACATATGTCAATTGTATGTAGACTACATTTCCACACTTATTGCCATCATCACTCTCAAAATGTCCTCCCTCCACTTAGGCCCCCAGTACCAGCTACCCATATTTCCCCTCCCTCCCCACACCCCTTCCCCCATGAACTCTTAATAATTTACAAATTGTTATTACCTTTTCATATCCTAAACTGCCTGATGTGTCCCTTCACCTACCCCCCTGTTGTCCGCACCCCCGAGAGGAGGTTATATGAGGATCCCTGAAATTGGTTCCCCCTTTCTATTCCACCATCCCTTCACCCTTCCGGTATCACACTCCCACCACTGGTCCTGAAGGGATCTTCTATCCTGACTTCTCCATGTTTCTGGCTTCAATGAACATCCCCTGGTCTAGCAGGATTTGTCAAGTAGAATTGGGATCATGATAGTGGATGGGAGGAAGCATTTAAGAACTAGAGAAAGGTTGTATATTCTATTGCTGAAGGAACAATTTTTGTGATATTGGAAGTACTTTTTTTTTTTACCTAGAGCTCTCTAGTAGTGTATTTTGAGAGTCGATGAAAATGAGACTAGTGTCAGGGAACTGTGGGAATCAATATTAATTTTAGAAAGCTGTCTTAAATGTATGTAAACTTTTTACTATTCCCACAAACCTCCATGCACTTTTTCTGTTGCTATCCCAAGTCACATTGGCTTCTTTTTAATTGTCTTGTGTTATATGTTGTAATTTTTTTAAGTGCCAAATCTTGTATGATGATTAGAGATTATGTCAACTAGCCATTCCTAGTAATCATTGGAGTGGAGCTTGACCTATCAGTTGTGTTGCAGCCGATTGAATCACAGCCTGATGACATCTCCTTGGTGTAATAAGTTTTTATATAAAAGAGAGACAACTCAAAGAGTATAACTTTCCTTGGCCCCTTGCCTTTTGTCAGACCTGGGTCTTTGTATTTGAGTCCTTTATCTTCTTTTATGTCACTTCTTAATCCCAGAAATGTCAGCAGACTGCCTTGACATGAACTGAACAGGATTGACCGACTGCTACAATTACGTAAACAATGTCTTGGTATAAATCTCATCCTATATATAACATACACAAGCATCGTTGGTTTGTTTCTATGGAGAATCAACCTAACACAGCAGGGTATTTTCAGTCATGTCATCTGCATGTGAAACTTGGAATTAAATAAGGAAGTCTGAAGAAAATAGATGCACTTGAGTTATGATTCTGCTAAAGAATATTGAAAGCATCTTAGACGGCAAAAAAAAAAAAATATGTCTTGGATGAAGAACCACCAGATTTCCCCTTACAACAAGGAGGGCTACACTTTGTCTCATGTACCTTTGTGTCATGTTGCCAGGAGAGACCAGTCCCTGGAGAAACACCTCATGCTTAGTAGAGAGGCAGCAAGAAAGAGAGGCACTAGACAACATGGACTGACCCCGTGGTTTCTACAATGGGCTCCAGTGTAAGAACAATTGTGAGCATAGTGCAGCATTTGGGTAGTGTTTTGTTCTGTTGCACAAGTCTCAAATGATTCAACCAAAAAGTACTGCAAAAGAATCTTAGAAACTTTTAGTAAACAAAAATATCAAAATACAAAACTGTTATTTCTCAGCATGTCCTCCATCAAGGTGTTTTCATCTCTCTACCCCTTCTCCAAAGAATTTTAAATTCTTCATTTTATACTATGTAATAATGACAATTTTGGCATTGTTGACTGACAAAAATAATGCTCCCTTTAAATATTCTTTGATGGTGGGGAACAAAAAGAAGCTTGAAGGGAAAAATCTTCATAATAGGGTGAATTAGGCAGTTTCCTAGACAAATTTTCATAGAAAAGCTCTTGTTACCCTTGAAGAATGAGCAGATGCATTTTCCTAATGGGGAGGTAGAAGGATTCTTTGCAAATATTCCTGCCTTTTTTTCACCAATGCTGTTTCCAATTTTCTTTAAAAGTTTTCATATTACGCTTACATGGTCATATTGTGTCCTTCAACAAAAATCTCAAGATTGTCCCTATAGATCTTAAAAATCTGTTACCATAATCAGCTACCAAATCTCTAGTGCCTTGAATATGCTAGCCTCTTTACCTTGAATTCATCTTTGCAGTCTTCCTGACTTTACTTAAAATGTTAGGTGTGATTAAAAACAATGAGCAATATTTGCATAAACTTTTTGAAAAGCTTTATTAATGTGAGGTGTCCACTTAAATTTTATTAAAAATCTGTCCTCAAAATAAACATTCTTCTTCCTGACACACACAAAAAAGGATTTAAAAATTTACTTAATGCCAACTAAGACGGGTGTATTTCTTTCTTTGTTTCTTCTTTTTTAAATAAATCATTTTATTGGAGACTTTTACAGTTCTTATAAAAATCCATACATAAATTGTGCCAAGAAAATTTTATATATGGTGGCATCATCATTTTGAAAGCATTTTCTTTCTATTTGAGTCCTTGGTACCAGCTCCTCTTGTTTCCCTTCTTCTGTCCCCCTCCCACTCTCTTGGCCCTTTGATAAATTATAAATGCTTATATATTTCAGGCAGGACTTGTTGCAGTCATCCACTTGTGAAAGAAATATGTTTTAAAATGCTATGTATCAAATAAATTTGTGCAAGTATAAACTTGGACCCTATTAGTAAAACATTTTTACCTACCCATGAACAATTTCCTCTTCTTGAAATATCTTTGTTTAAGGTAAGTTAATGTTTAAAGACATAAGACAAATACAATTTCCTTTATAAATTCTCCTCTTTTATGAGGTAAGCCATACTAACTGCTTCCTATTGTGATTCTTGATATTTTTTTGGTCTCAAAAAGTATGTAACACTTCTGCATATTGGGTAGTTGAACTCAGAAAGCATTCTATTCATTGATTCTTATATGTATCAATATTTACAATAAAATTCATAGGCTGCCTAGATATGGGACTATATAACATGTCTAAAAAGTACGATTATTTTAACTTCCTGGAAGACAAATTGAGAATCATAATTGTTAATAAAAATCTCTTCATTTTGAAAATTTATTTTTGAAAGTTTCTGGTGTAAATGCCAACTTCACTTTACTCAAAAATTAGAAACACTACATTCATTATTATTAAATTATAGAGAAATCTGTAATTCTGAACCACAATACATGACTTTGCGGAGAGGACATATAGAAATGCTAAATTATTCACCAAAGCAGAGAAATGTATATATCACATATTTGAAAGTTAACTTGCTCTTTAGAATACTAGAAAGACTTAATTGTATTTTAAGAAAAGAATCTTGTTTGGATGTGAGATGTAAGTAGAAGTAAAATAAGAACTCACATAAGAAGCAGATAGATCCCCAGATCTCACACTTACATTACATTATTATCCATACCTTCCAAGTTTTGCAGCAGAAATTTCTGAAGAATTTGTATCAGAGAGATTAACCTGAATGGAAATCAGGCACTAAAGAATGTAGAGATGAAGTCCAAGATTGCAACAGGATTTCAATTAGTGTATGATGACCTGATTCTCCTCCCAGGGACTTGAAGGGAGTGAGAGTGGATTGAAGAGCACTGGCTCTTTAAATACAGGGCATTATAACTTCATTTAATGTAATTCTTTTGGGCGGCATCACTGCCCTCTGGTGGTCGTGGGCGCTACCCAGTGCTGCTTCTGAGAGCCGCCACTAGATTTGAACCTCCAAGCCCGCGGGCCGAAGTCCTGCACTCAACCACTTACGCCACCGGAACTCAGCCCCATTTAATGTAATTTTGTTTCTATTTCAAAACTCTTTGTTGAGAAATTTGGTGTCACTGTATAGGTGGCATTTGTTTCACTTAGGGGAATTTTGTTTCTCTAAGGGAAATTTTATTCAATATTTTAAATTCTCCTCAAATGCATCTTCATTAGGTCTTTTATTAGGAGTATTTATAGATCCACTTCAACCTGCAGAATAATGTTGTCCAGTTTGGAAATTTTCAGTGTTATTTCCTTTTCTCTAGTTCTAGAATATCTCTTATTTAAACATTGCCTGGTTGTTCCTATAAGAAATATAGTTTTTCTTCTTATCATTTTTCTTGCATATGCATTCTACTCTACAATAGTTTTCTCTTAAAACTTAGGACCTAAATGTTAACACCAAAAATGCTTTGCAATTAAAAATAAAGTTTTGATATGTTAAGTATCCTAGAGCTTTCGCTCCTATTTCTATTCTTTATTTGTAGTATTTCATTCTTCCCTCACTAACCTAATACATATATATATATTTATATATTTTATGTCTCCAAGTATATTCATTTTAGTTTCTCTGTTGCTGCTCTTCTTTCTCATCTCCTTTTTAAAAATTTGCTGATTTCTGCAACTTATGTTGGAGATTTTCCTCAAATATTGGTTATAAGTTGATGTTTAAAAGTTCTTGAGGAACTAAAAAGGGAGAATATACCTAATACTAGGTTCTTGATTGAACACTTTTGACATAGTTATTAGTTATTGATGACCCAGTCCACGCGGTAGACTACTGGGACGCTGGATTCTGCTCTTTCAAGGCAAAAAGCATCCTTCATGGGCTACATCAGAAGGGCTCCATGTGGAAACTGCACTAAGTGAACTGGGGTTGATTTCAAACTCACCTTTATCCATTAAACTTAAGGCTGAAACTTCTTGATGTGAGGAGAACCAAATGACTACTTGCCCAAGGGCTTAGAAATAGCAGGTGATTGGACTTTGGTTACAATTGGTTACAGTTTCTTGCTTTGAGGTTGTCCAAAGAATGGTTGCCCAGAACTAACATCGACTTACTATTTTAATGCCCTTTTTGCTTCATTATGGCATACATTAATCTGATAGACTTAGTTCTTCTGCCATGAATGAATAATACTGGAAGATTTGCTCTGACCTCAAATGCCCATTATTTGTGTGGATAGAGTCCAGTCACTTAAGAGTTTAATCTGTGTGTGTCAAAAATTCATATATTGCAGCTCATAGTTGGTCTGCACTCGGGATATTTTTTAACTCAACAGTGTTTTAAATTCTACATCACTTGAGTGTTAGGACAAGTTGACTAGAGAAACATATTCAGTGACAATCATCTATGTGTAAGATAGCATTATAACTAGAAGTCTTAATAAATCAAGTAAGCATCTCAGCCTAGTCCAGATCAATTCCAGAAGTCTGATACTTGTTCATAAATCTTTCTCCAGACTCACACAGACACATTCAATGATGCAGAATGCAGGGAGATCACAGATCTGTAGGCACAAAGTCTTGTGGATCCAATGGAATGGACACATATCCAGGGCTCTGGCAGCTCTCAGTGCCACTTGCTAGCAGAAAGCAAAGGCAGAGTGTGAAAGACTAGGAGGACACACCCAGGATCCTCCTTATGAGAAGGCTGTGACCTGATTGACAGGCTTGACTCCACTCCTACACTTTTATATATTCAAGCTGAAACTTTTAAAATACAGCAATTGGCTAAACAAATGCGATCATCCATATAGTAGTTGTTACACATTGGGCTGCTAGCTGAAAGGACAGCGGTCCCAAACTCTCAACCAACTCCCCGCGAAAAGACACGGCTTTCTACTTCAGTGGAGATTTGTAGGCTAATCAACTCACCGAGTCGTTCTACTTGACCCTGTATGATTGCTGTAAGTCAGCATTGACTTGAGGGCAAGAGAAGTGATTTCCTAGGGAGATGATTGATAATGCCCTCTCAAAATGACAATGCTGTCCCCAAGGTGAACCAAAGACATATATAAGCCATAGATTCATGAATGGATCTGGGGCATGCACTTAATGTTAGCCCCAACAAGAAACAATGAGCTATTTGGGGTGGGGCCCTGCTGGGTGGCTTCCCTCTAAAGAGATCTCTGAAGATCTGGGTGCTACAGCAAAGTGTAAACTACGTGGTGACTAGCTATCAAAAAAAATAGCATCTGTGGTCTTAAATCTGTGTTTTAAACTAGTCATCTAAATATCTAAATGAGGCATCAACTAAGTCCACACATAAGAAGCATACCTCGTTATGTGATCCAAAGATTAGAAATAACATAATCCAAATCTAAAGAAATGAATGGCATTGGAGCTTAAATTTTGAATGCCGGGTTTGCAGAACGTTATGGATGACACGGCAAGCCCCAAAACCATTTGCAGGGTCCCTAAATGAACTAAGCCTCCAAGGAAACCCTTTTGATCATGTGAATAGCCCTTGCTGGACAGAGAGCTCTGTCAGTCTGGTTAGACTAGAGGAACAAATTTACAGACACGCATACGGATATAAGGAATGGGTTTATGTACAAAGGGAATGGAACACTGAGAAACAACCCAACCCAGTCCAGTTCAAAGTCATGAGTCTGATATTAGCCCTTATGCTTGATACCAGTCTAAAATGTCTCCTTCCGACTCACGAAGTCACAGGTCAGTGAGTGCAGAGTCCCAGCGCTGGCAGGGGTCTCCCCATGGCTCCTCGATTCCAGGGCTCAGAGTCCATCAACAACATCTAGTGGTGGCAGGAGCAACTCATCACTGGTAGGGGTCCCCACCTGGCCTCTCCTGCTTCAGAGGTCTGGCTTCATCAGGACAAAGTTGTGTGGCTTCTTCTCCAGCTCCTCAGATGCTACCATCTTGTCTTGCTTGTCATTCATCATCTCTGAGACTAACTCCCAATAACTAGGGAGATAGTTTCTCATCTCCACGAGGGAAATATCGCAAGATTTCCCAGAAGTCTCAGGAGAAAGCCATGCCCACACAGAGGCCTCATTGGCTACTCAATGGCTTTCTCCAGATTAGCAGGCTAGACTCCACCCCTACATCTCAATCATGAAATTAACATAAGCACATGACTGCCAGACAGCGTTGTCATATTGACTATGGCAGCTATAGTTATATCAAAATGTAATATTTTATCATTTGATCTCCCTTTGAATCATTTTAAAACTTTCAAGGTTTTTGTTGTTGTTGTTATTTTTTAAGTGAAAGGAAGATACATGTGCATTAAATCTCTAATGAGTCCCCTTGGACCAGGGTCAAGGATGTGAATAGCCTTGTTATATGCAGAATGCTGTGGAAAGTGAATTATTGCAGATGCGGTTATGCTACAATTTAGCACCTTATCAGCTGGTCTTCCTTATGATTCATTTAAATTTGTTCTGGTTCTTACCCCCTTTCTTCTTTCTTTTCAATTGAGGTTTTTATCTGTTTTCCTTCACTACCCTTATTAGTTTTTTTTTTGTTTTTTTAAATGATTTTCTGTATATGAAATCCAGGATAGAAAAGTCTATAGAAACTAGTGACTGGATTAGTGGTTCTTTGGATTATGGTTGGGTAGAGCAGATGGGGAAATAATAATGATGAATTCATGAATGAAGAAAATGTGGGGGGGGGGTTCTTTTTTATCATTAAAAATCACCTTATTGGGGGCTCATGCATTGTTTTTCACAACACATGAATACATAAATGGTGCCAAACACCTTTTTATGTCTGCTGCCATCATCATTCTCCAAATATTCACTTTTCCACTTGAGCCCTTGATATCAGCTTCTCATCCTTTTCCCTTCATCCATGCTCCCCCCTCCTCCACCAGCCCTCAATGCTTTATAAATTACTATTGTTCTGTCACGTCTTATACTGCCTGACATCTGCCGCTGCCCACTCCTCTGATGTCTGTCCTCTAGAGCGGAAGTTTTGTGTAGATCCTTGTAGTTGTTTCCGTCTCTCTACTCCACCTTCTCTCCACCCATCCGGTAATTCCAATCTCACCATTGGCTCAAGGGGCTCATCTGTCCTGGGTTCCCCATATCTCTAGCTCCCATCTCCAGCAGTGTACCTTCTCCAGTTCAGATGGATTTTTAAGGTAGAGTTGGGACCATGATAGTTGGGGAGAGGAAGCCTTCAGGAACTAAAGGAAAATTACATGCTTCATCATGCCTCACTGCATCTTGACTGGCCTGTTTCCTCCCGGTGACTCCCCTGTAAGGGGGTAACCAATTACCTACAAGTATGGCTTGGGTCCCCAGCCTGCTCTCCCGCCCCCCCCCCATTCATAATGATGTGATTGTTTAACTCTTCTTCATGTGATTAAGGTTTTAAATTGTATGATATGTGAATTATATGCCAATGAAACTGTTGGGGTGGAGGGAAGCTCTGTATGCACTGCAAAGGCTCCTGGCTAATCGATTGTAACACAGCATGATAAGGACATTAATGTAGACCCCTAAACAACAGTCAGAATCTAATTTTTCCCCTGGAATTATCCAGTTTATCCACAAAATGATTCTTCAAATATAGCTAAACTATATTTGACTATCTTAACTAAAACTTCTATCAATCAATTCAAGGTCAATTAGGCATTTGTACCTTCTCCCCCATTGAACAATTCTATGTGAATAGGCCTAGTTATTTTAACTATTATTCTTTACCACAATTACGAATTTCCACAAGTTTGACCATATTCTAGTCAAATTGACCTTTCTAAAATTGTTCAACTCTGACAAGTCATTTGAGAATTTTTGTACTTTTGCGTTGTCAATTCTTCTACAAACATAACAATTTTCCAGGACTTCTTTCACATCCTTCACCTCAAATGATACTTTCACAGAATGCTTTGCTCTTAGCATACGTTCTGAAGTATATATGTGTGTTTAATTATCACTGCTTCACCCATCTCATTAAAATATTACCAGTGAATATAAAGACTTTATGTAGATGCATTCACGGGACTTGAAACAGTTCTTGGTTTGTTTGTTTTTTGTTGTTGTTGAATAGATGAATAAGCAAATGTTTCAAAGGATAGTTACTAATATATTTGTAATTGAGATAGAAACATTGGAATTTATTATTCTGTATTTGCTAAGTTTGATTTGACAAACATTTGTTACCTTTTAACATTAAAAATAATTAAGGACTTTGGAATAAGATCAGAAAGCATGGTATAGTACTTACTTGGTAGGGGAGATATCATGATCAATGAGGTGGTTTTCCCAGGGCGAGACTTATCCATTGCACTTGGGATGTGTTGACCCCTGCGATTTCCCCAAATGCAGGGAACTCAACTGCATAATTTGTGGTAGTGGGGGACTCCATTCACACTCACTCCTAGAAAAAAAAGAAAGAAAGAAAACATGCTATAAAATTAATGATTTGGGCCTATCTGGATTATCATTGATATAAATAAAATTCCACCTTGGTAGTAAAAGTGAAATTTATTTTCTATATGCAAAATATTTTGCTGCCTTGCAATATATCTTCAGCAGAATTTTCTAATATTTTATACTGAGCTTTCCACTGATATATAGTTTATCTCAGAAGTTATAATACTATTCATTATGGCTCTATGATACAAAACACCAATGATTACTTTTTTTTACTCTATTTTAGACATTTTTTTCTAATGCCAGGTTTTAACACACATATATTAGATAAATTAGACTAAAAATTTCTTTAGTAGGCAAGGTAGAACATCACTGAATAGTAAAATAGCTCTGCCTTAATAGACACTGCAGCCCGTGAGCTCTACCTAACTGTGTAGCTGTGCATATGGATTCACAAGTAGCTTATTCCTTCAGATAAATGCTCTCTCTCTTTTTTTTTTTTTGCTAGAGTGTCTTAAAAATAGACAAGGTTGTGGCACGTTAGGAAATTCTGCTACCATTTCCAGTGGAATATTTCTTAAAGTTGAAGCTTCACTCTCTTTTGCAATGAAGTTTCCCAGAATGGAAAATTGTGAACTACTAGCAAGTTAAAAGATGAGCTGTGCAGATCTCGTTGAATGGGCAACCTGCTGAAAGCAGAGTTTATCGCACGAAGAGTAAAGTTTTCATAAAATCTAAGGTGTAGTGGCCATGAAGTAGGCTGCTAACCACAAGGTCAGGGTACGGAACCAGCACCTGCTCGACAGGAGGAAGATGAGGCTTTCCACTCCTATAAAGAATTGCAGTCTCAAAACCCCACCCAGATGGTTCTACCCTGCTTTGTTAGTCCAGGTAGACTGGAGAAACAAATTCATGGACACTCATATGGAAAGAGCCTTCTATAAAGAGTATTTGTACATTAAGAAAACATACCAGCCCAGTTTAGGTCAAGAACATAGCTCATGTATCTGATATATATATATATACACAGTCTGATATATATATATATATATATATATATACACACACACACACACACATATATGTGTGTGTGTGTGTGTGTGTACACACAGTCCTCTTCAGACTCACAAAACACATGCAAGGCTTTCAAATGCAGGATTATCACAGGCCAACGTGTGGGAAGACTTGTGGATCTAGTGATACTGTAAGCAACAGAGCACTGGCAGAGGTCTCCATGTGGTTCCTTCAGCTCAGAACAGTAGTGTAGTTCCATGTGTTTTTAAGCTGCAATATCTTCCAGGAAGTGAGCAATGAGACAGTGTCCTACCTCCAAGAAACAATATAGGAGTTTTCAAAATCCTCAGAAGAAGACCGTGCCTACACAGAGGCCTCATTGGCTATGACCTGATTGATGGTCTAGACGCTAACCCTTCACTCTTAATCCTCTCAAATTGGCAGATGATTATATAACTACCACACCTGCCCTATAAGGTCACCACGTCTTGTCATCAACTCAGTTGCAGTGAATTTTAAGTTATCATCAAAGGTAGGAGAAATGTCAGAATACCGGGCATGGGCCAGTCAAGACGATGAAAAGACACTAAAGAATAGTGTCCACAATTTTTCCCCACAATATAGAATCACACTGAAGAAAGTCATATAGCAACAAAAACTTTTACACAGGTATTCAAATCCATATAGGAATGAAAATAATATTACTCCTTTAGGGTATGGATTTACAAAGAATACAATTGCTATACCTCATTAGAAGCTCATTTTCTAAATTTGCTCAGGTGGAAAGAGATGCAGTATTTGGCAGGCAATGCCAGCAGCCTATCAGTGTTGAGAAATGCAGCCTGGGTTAGGGCTTTTCAGGACTCTGAATCATTTGGCCCTGGGCCTAAAGTGGAATAAAAAAACTATTCAGTCTTTTATTTCTCCTTAAGATTTGGGTTTAGTGAACCAATTTACATCTACTGCTGATGAATCATAGTTCTAAATGACCCTGCCAAATCATATGCAGTTAATTATAACAATTTTAGTGATACATTTTATATGTGGGTTGCAGATTACTATTCCCTGATCATATTCTCAGAGTATCACATCAAAAAAAAATAAAGGAAAGAAAGGAAAAAGAATTATTCAATGCCCTTAGAAGCAGAGAAAAATAAAGGAGAAGCAAAGTAATAGACTCTCACATCAAAATGACTCTATCTAGCCTGTTTACTTTGAAAGACTCTTAATCTTACCTAGTTAACACAGACCTTCATTTGAGTATCCCTTTAATCATTGCCTTTTGAGTCCCTTGGTTCAAATTATTAATGAACTCAGCTGCCTGCCAAAATGTGGATAGTTGAAGGTTACCCAAAAACACCTTCGAGGAAAGTCTAGCAATGCATTTCAAAATAATCAGTCACTGGAAAGCCTCTGAACACAATCCACTCTCAAATCCATGGAGCCCATGACGTGGAGTAGACTTGATGGAAATTAGGTATTATTGTTTTTGTTTTCATCCTTACAGGGCAGTGTGATTGTTAAAAAGTAAATAAATCTAATGCCAGAGGAAAAGGATTACTTAGAGAAGAAAACACACACGCTGAGCAGATAATTTGAATGGAAAATCGAATTGTAGGCAATATTGTTTGATAAGACAAACAAGATAGCAAAGACCTGCAAAAATTATTTGCAACATTCATATAGATAAAAATTATTTCCCTTAAGCTAAACAATAAAGTTCTTAGGGAAATAAATGCCTATTCAAGAGAAGATACCTAAAATATTAATTAGTGGGGAAAATAATATTTATATGAAAATTTTTTCTGGTCACAATTTTTATTGTTTACCCAAAACAAAGAATTCATATTCAGTACTTACACTTTATTTTTATTCAATTTTATGTTCTATCAAAATATAATACTGCATTTATTTAATATCTTCACCGCCCAAAAAACCCCTCTAAAAACAGGATGTCATCTTTTCATGTGATTTGTTGTCTGAGAAACTTTTCATCTTGGCTTAGTACATATTTGTAAATGGTTTCCTAATACAGATGTGACACAGTAAAGTGTTTATTCCATGCATTTACAGGTCTTTTAACTTTTCTGTTTAGCACAAACATATTTAAACTACATCGAAAATTCCATGCAGATAAAGTCAAGCTCAAGTCATCTCTATGAAAAGTTCAAAGCGAAAGAATGCACACTTAAAATCTGACCTTATATTTATTACAAAAAAACACATTTAAATGTCAGCCTTTTTTATTAGTAAACTTTGGATTTTAACCATACCCAAATTGATTTTATCTTATTTTAAATTTCTTATCCATTATTTCTTCCATATTTTCCTTAGATGTACAATATTTCCCTTCAATGGCTAGCTTTGATAGTTAATGCTACAATAAGCATTATCACTTAAGTATTGATTCCCACTTGAGTGCATGATGAGTCAAAATTGATCCAAAAGAAATAGGTTTGGGGTTGAGCCCTGGTGGCCTAGTGGTTGTGTGCGGGACTGCGGCCCACAGGGTTGACAGTTCAAATCCAGCAGCAGCTCTCCAGGAGCAAGGCTGGGCTTCCTACTCCCACCAGGGCAGTGATGCCACAAAAAAAAAAAAAGAAATAGGTTTGGTTTGGTTTTAGTGCCATGATGTGGTGCCTACTACAAATCGCCTTTTTCTCTACATCTGTTTACATAGTGAATAAATAAATATCATTTTGAAAACTATTTCTATGATAGAATTTCCAATAAAGATGAACACTTTTCACATATCATATATACTCGTGTATAAGCCGAGTTTTTAAAGCACATTTTTTATGCAGTTTTTGTGGTAAAAGAAGGTGCTTTGGCTGATATTCATGTTGGCTTATACACGATCACCTATAGTATGTACTACCTATTTTAATATCTATCTATTAATTTATTAGCACAAGCCTTTAGACTTTGTTTTTCTTTAAGTAGTGGTGATATGTATATGTTTTATAAAAGTGCAATGGAATAAGTTAATTGTAGTCATCAGCAGCATGTTACACTATTACTGTTATAGGTCTCTATAAAAAAACAATCTTTTTTGCCCCTTTGCTTTTTGGCTATATATATTTATGCATTTGTGTTAGTCTGGGTACATTAGAGAAACAAATCCACAGAAACTCATATGTTTAGAGGAAGTTTTACATAAAGGCTAGGTGCACTTCAAGAAAATGTTCTAGCCCATTGCTGCCCAAGCCTACAAGTCCAACATTAGTCCATATGTTCAACACCAATGTGCAAAGTCCTCCATCACACAAAACATATGCAATGATGTCAACTGCAGGAGAAAAGCCAAATCAGTCAACATTGGGGTTTTCGTTCAGGAAGTGTACTTTGCCAGCTAAAGCAAGAAACTGGCTAAGACAGCTGTACCCTGAACCAACCATGAGAAAGCAAGATACTAAAGAAATAGAAAGAAGAGACCAACTGAGTCATTTATCTCTCCACCCTTCAATTAACTTCACATGTGTTTATTTGTCAGTTTGACATAATAAACTTTAACTATTTCAGTATTTTCCCCACTTCATTTCTAAAACATTGCAAAATACTTAATGTTTATCTTTTTGTTTGTTAAAGTTCCTACATGTATGTTGATTTGTGCATACATGTTTGTTTATATAAATGGTATATTAAGGAATTCATTCTATTTCTTAGCTTTTTGATCATAAAGCTTCTAAAACGAGTAATTCATACCACTGATCATGCTATTCATTTCTCTTTTTTACACATTTATTCTCCTTGGACAGCCACTTAACTTCTTCCTAATGACCCACTGTTGTAAATATTAAAAACTAAAACACAGGTAACAAATACATTATGTTGATAAGTGCTAAGGAGCCCTGGTTGCTCCAGGCATATTGAACCCATCAGCTACTTGGCAGGAGAAAGAGCGTGTTAACTACTTCTATAAAGATGATGCCCTTGGAAATCTGCGAATTTTTACTCTGCTACTATGATATGGAATGACTTGTATTAGTTAATAAGCAGATTTATTATAACTATGCAGTTACTGTGTTACAGATAAACTAGTAACTTTTGTCTGAGCATTGTTATATAGGTTGGAAATAATTTATAAATTTTGTTTAATTAATTGATTTTTTTATTCATTATCTGTTTATTTATTATTAAGTACTTTAACTGGGGGTTCTTGCATCTCTTATCAATAATCCATATATTTATCCAGTGTGTCAAGCACATTTGTACATACGTTGCCATCATCATTTATAAAGCATTTTCTTTCTACCTGAGCCCTTTATATGAGCTTTTCATTTTCCTCCACCCTCCCTCATGAACCCTTGATAAATTATAGATTATATTTTTCACATCTTACATCATCCTCTGTTACCCTTCACCCACTTTGCTGTTGTCCATCCCCCTGGAAAGGGGTTATATATCGATTCTTATGATTGATTCCTCCTTTTCCCCCCACCTTTCCCTTACCCTCCTGGTATCTCTATTCTCATTGTTTGTCCTGAGGATTTTATTTATTCTGGATTCTCTGTGTTGCAGACTATTATCTGTAGCAGTGTACATGTTGTGGTCGAGTCCAATTTGTAAGGTAGAAATGATGTCATGATAGTCAAGGCTGGGGGAACATTATAGAACTAGAGGAAAGTTGCATGTTTCATTGGTGCTGCACTGCACACTGACTGACTTGTCACTCCCTTGTGACCCTTCTGAAAGGGGATGTCAAATTGTCTACAAATGGGCTTTGGGTCTCCACTATGTGTCTCACCCCCAATTCACATTGGTATGATATTTTTCTGGGTCCTAGATCCTCATACCGGATTTCACTCACAACTCTTGATCACATAGGCTGGTGTGCTTCTTGCTTTTCAGCTAGATGGCCACTCATTTACCTTCAAGCCTTTAAGACCCCACATGCTATATCTTTTGATAGCTGGGCACGATCAAGTTTCTTTACCACTTTTGCTTATTTACACATTCTGTCATCAGTGATCATATGAGGAAGGTGAGAATCACAGAATGCTGCGTTATTAGAACAAAGTGTTCTTGTGTTGAGGCAGTATGTGAGTCAAGGCCCAATGTCCATCTGCTACCTTAATATTTAACATAGATACATGTTAATAGATCTAGTTCTCTATCATTATATATATACATGCTTTGATTTAGATCTCTATAAATGTCCTCTGCCTCCTTGTTCTTTCTTCTATTTCCTTCCCCCCTCCCATTACCTATTATTTTATTTACTTATTTAAAATAATTTTATTGGGGGCTCATGCTTTCCTCTTATCACACTAATACATTTGGCTTTCATTCCAGTTTAGTAATTCCTCACTGTTACATTGCCTTTGATTAGGTCCAACTAGGCATCATACACCATTCTCTCCATTGACTTTAGTTCAGTTGTTATTCCCTTGTCCCTGGATTGAGTGATCCCTCTTCTTTTCTCCTACCTCCCCTTCTCCAGTGACCCTCTGAAACTATTGGTCCTGATGTTTTTGTCTCTGAATTGTTTACTCCACATGTCTAGGTAGACATGAGAGACATTAATTTTAAAAAGTGCAAAAAACAGACAAAGACAAAAAAAAGAGAAGACAAAACCAACAAAACAACAACAAAGAAAAAGAGAAAGAGAACCAATATAACAGCAACAAAAGAAAGCAACGACAAAAAAAATAGTTCTAGGTGTGTTTTTTCACCTTGAGGGGTGTTTTCCAGTCAAATCTGATGGGATGCCACACTCTGTCCCCAATGTCTATTTCTGGTATTCCCTCTGGATTTCATCACTTTGCCCCCCTTGCTGCTCTGTTGTGTACCCTTAGTGTTTTGCCGCTGTGTGATGGGGTCAGATGGTCACAATTCTAACATTGTCTCCAGTGTTGTCCCTGGCAGCACTGTGATTCAGTGAGGGACATTGTGTGTCTCAAGGTGGGGCTGGCCCTATGGTTGGCTCTGCTCATTGTCTGCTCTGAGCAGGAATATCAATCTTGGGACATGGTGGGCCAGGATATATTCCCTTCACGCTGTATCCCTCTTCATTTCTTCTTTGTGCTCTAATCAGATGCTGTTAACTATGACCTCTATTACAATGTTAAGTAGGGCGGGGTCAGGGGTATCCTTGTCTGGTCCCCTTTTTCAGTGGATTTTTTTCATTTTATCTCCATTGACCACCACACTGGCTGTTGATTTTTTACATATAGCTTGTATGATATTGAGGAATTATCCTTCCATTCCTATCCTCTTCAGTGTCTTAAAAAGGAATGTGTGGTGGATGTTGTCGAATGCTTTTTCTGCATCTATTGATATTATCATGTGGGTCCTAAAATTTTTTTTCAGGTCAATGTGGCAAATAATACTAATGGTCTTGCATATGTTGAACGATCCCTGCACCCCTAAATCAATCTTTGTCATGGTCAATTATTTGTTTTATATGATTTTGTATTCTACTGGCCAGTATTTTCCTAAGAGTTTTTGCATCGATGTTTATTGGGGATATTGGTGTGAAGTTCTCAATTCTTATAGGATCTTTGCCCACTTTTAGTATCAAAGTTATACTAGAGTCAAAGAAAGAACTTGGGAGTTTTCTGTCTTTTTCTATGTTCTGGAAGAATTTTTGTAGGATCACTGTCAGTTCTACTCTGAATAATTGGTAGAATTCTCTGTGAAGCCATCTGACCTGGGCGATTTTTTTTTTTTTGGTGATAATCCTGTTATAACATTGTCTATTTCTTCTATTGCTGTGGGTCTGTTGATGTTCTTGACATCCATCTTGGATAGTCTATGAAAGGATTTTTTCCCCAGGTAGTTGTCCATGTCTGGCAATTTTTTGAATTTATTATAGTACAGACTTTTGTAGTACTGTATATTATCCTTTTGATCTCATTAGTGTCTGTTATAATGTCCCATTTGTCATCCCTCATCCTTACTTTGAAATTTGTTCCTTCCTTTCTTTGGTTAGATTTGTCTGTCCATACTTTCAGAGAACAAACTTTTAGCTGCATTATTTTTTCCCATAGATTTCTTGTTTTCTCTCTCCTGCATCTCAACCCTGATTTTTATTATTTCTTTCCTTTTGCAATTATTAGGATTGTCCATTTGACTCTGCTCTAATTGGTGCAGGTTTTGTGCAGCATATTAACCATAAGTCTCTCCTCATTGCTCATCTCTGCATGTATTGCTAACAAATCCTCTTGTAAGTGCTTTTGCTGTGTTCCCAAGCTTTGGGTATGTCATATTTTCATTATCATTAGTTTCTAGGAACTTCCTGATTGCATCTCTGATCTGGCCCACTCTTTTTGCAATAGAGAATTATTCATCCTGCAATTGTTTTTCTTGATTTTCATAATCATTCTATTGTCGATGTCCAGCCTTATTCAATAGTGCTTGGAGAAAGAAGTCTGTATAAGCTCTCTGTGCTTGAATTTATGTAGATTTAACTTGTGACCCTGTAGGTGGTCTGTCTTTGAGTATGTGCCATGTGGGTTTGAAAAGAATGTGAAATAAAAGAGAAAAAATGTCATCTTTTTTGTGTTGGGGTGGAGAATTCTGAAAATATCAGGTCAAGTTGTCCAACTGTAATTTTTAGATCTGTAGTTTCTTGTTAAGATTCTTTCCCTGTGATCTCTCATTTTTGGAGAGTGTATATTAAAGTCACCTACTATAATTTTTGAGCTTGTGAATCCCTCCTACCCCCATCTTTTGGAGTGTTTGATTTACAAACTTTGTGGGTCTCTTGGGCACATATATATTTATTATGCTCATTGGTTCTTGTTCTACTGTTCCCTTGAGCATTATATGGTGACTCACCTTGTCTCTTGTTACAAGTTGCACCTTGAGATCATTTGAGTCTAAGATTTAGATTTCAACCCTTCCTTTTTTTTTTGCTTGCCATTTTCTTAGTATATTTTTTTAGTCTTTAATGCTTAGAATATTTTTGTCTGAAATCTTGAGATGTGTCTCCTGTAGACATCAGATCAATGGGTTATGTTTTCAATGCCAGTTTGTTAGGCTCTGTTTAATCCCTGAGTTCATCCCATTGATATTCATTGTTATTACATCCATCTATGGACTCTGATGTCATCTTGTACCTTTTGTGTTTTGTGTTTTCCTACTTCCCTATCTTATCAATTTGGGTTTTTTTTTCTGTATGGTTGATTCATGCCTTCTTTCTACCATTGAGATATCTTGGAGGCCGTTTTCCATTTGTTGCCAACTCTGTGTTGATTTGTTCTATGTGATGGTCTCTTATTTGTGTTGGTGAGTGTTGACCTTCGATCTATATTGTGTTGGCAAGGATCTTTGGTGGGGCTGGTTTTCTTTTTACACATTCTTTGAGTTTTTCCTTTTGTGGGAAGACTCTTCTTTCTCCATTTATCTGTCCAGATAATTTAGATAGATATTTTGCATTGATTTCCTTCAATTTTGATAATACCCTAATCCACTCCTTCCTCTTCTTCATCATGTCCACTAATAGGTGTGAACATATTCTTATTTGAGTACCTTTATAAGTGACTACTTTTTACCCTAGCTGCGTTTATAATTTTCTCCTTTTCCTAAAAATTGTACAATTTAACTCTTATGTGTATTGGTGACTTCTTGGGATATAGTCTTGCTGGTGTTCATTTTTGCCTCCAGAATGGTTGTCTGATTTTCCTTTATTAAGCTTGGGGAGTTTTCCTCTAAGAATTCCCTTGCTATTTTTGATATCTTTGTTGTACTTTGTTCTGGTAGTCTAATTATTCTAATATTGTTCCTCTTCATAGCATCAGGCATGGCTCCAAAGTTTTCCTCAGCTTCACTGATTGTCTTAATTGACTGCCTTTCCTGTTTGTTGAAGTTTGCTTGGTTGTCCTCTAGGACAGCAGTCCTCATGATTTTTAAACAGGGGGTAAATTCACTGTACCTCAGACTGTTGGGGGGCCAAACTATAGTTTTTTTTAAAAAAAAAAACTGTGACCAAATTCCTATGCACATTGCACATATCTTATTTTGAAGTAAAAAGAAAATCAGGGACAAATAAAATATTTAAAATGAAGAACAAGTAAAGGTAAATCAACAAATTTACCAGTATTTCAATGGAAACTATGGGTCTCTTTTGGCAAATGAGATGGTTAGAGTCCGGTTCCGTATGTGTCACTGCTAGTCATAACAAGTGATTTAAATGTACATCAGTTAGTCTAGGTCTTGTTGGAGGTTTCATTCTGAAAAAAGTTTGCTCACAGACATAAGCGCTGTCAAAGATGGTTGTCACTTTGAGTGCATGGCTCCTGAAATTAGGATATGTCTCAGAGTTGAGATGCATATAAATTAGGAAGGCTGCCTGATTTGAATGTGTCTTTCAGAGTCACATTTCTGCAGTTCAGCCAGTTCCATTTGGCAAACTGTATCCATATTTTTAATGTCAATACAAAATGGGTTACAGAAAAGCTCTATGTCCTGTCCATGGAGAGGAAGCTTTTTAAATTTACATTGGAACTTCTTTTGCAAATTTTCCAGGGCATCCATATATGTTTTGTTTGGGAATGCAACCAATGGCTTTTCCACTAACAGATTTTGAGTTGTGGGAGATGGCAACAATTTTCCTCCTTCACTTGCTTGATGAGGAGGCCTAATTTTACTTCAAATGCTTTCACATGTGATTGCACATCACAGAGAGCTTCTGCTCTCCTTGAAGTTGCACACTGAAACTGTTGAGTAGCTTTTACATCTGTAAGAAAAGCAAGGTACCATTTCCATTCCGCATTATTGAGCTCTGGTACTTCTTTATTTTTTGAAAGCAGAAAAGCTGTAATCTGTGCAAGTAAGTCATAGGAATATTTCAAAACTCTCCCTCGAATTAGTCAACAGACTTCTGTGTGGTACAGAACATTGCTATCTGAAACATTTATCTCACACAGAAATTCTTGAAATTGTATGTGGTTTAGTGCATTAGCTCTAATGACATTAACATAAGATACCACAGTTTTCATAACAGAGTACCACTTCAGTAATTTACTACACAGCGCTTGTTGGTGGATGAGGCAGTGTATGGCTATTGAATGAGAATAGTTATGTTTGTTTCTCTAGGTTAATGCCAGCAATTACTCCTTTCTTAGGCCCTCAACATGCTAGGAGGACCATCAGTTGTCATAGTAGCTAGTTTAGTCTTGTCCAGCTCCAAATCATTCACAGTTTGGCAAACCTTTTCATAGGCATCCTCTTCTGTGGTTGTTCCTTTGATGCTTTGTAGTGCAGCAAAGTCTTCTGTGAATTTGAAATAGTGATTTGTCCCACGAATGAAAATTGGAAGTTGTGCAAAATCAAGAACATCATTACTTTCGTTGAGTGCCAAGGAAAAATAGGAAAGATTTTTTGAGGAATTTTGCAAATGTTGGTGCAAATTGTGTCCCATTTCTTTAATCCTTCATGTAATTGTAGGTCAGGAAAAACTCACTGTACTAAATAAATCGGCTTTCTCTGGACTCATCTATTTGACAACAGAAAGAAGGCATTCTTAACAAATTATCCCTCCACAAATGTTCTGCTAGTGCATATTATTAGCTTAGCAACTTGAAAACTTGCTCACAGTGATGAAATATTTAGCTGCTCCTGCTTCACAAAAGTATTTTGCTGGGGTGTCAATGTATTTTTCAGTTTTTAAATTTTATCTTTTCTTATTTCTCTGACCAAACAATCTTATTTATCTTTATGTTGAGTTTGATGTTATCAACACAAATTGTATTCTTTCAACAAAGACATTATATTCTGGCATATCAAACACACAACCCTTTCCTTGTACTGTATGAAAGTAATCATAAGTCCACTGTTCTTTGAATATTCTTCACTCTGAGTCAATTTTTCTCTTTCTTGATATCATTGTTTCCTAGGGATCCCAAATTGCTATTAGTAAAATACATATATATATATATGTAAACAATATATAAACAATAACTGCTCACACAGGAAAATATAGACTGCATGCCCATCAATGCAGTCTGTTCGGTGCCCATCAATGTAGTATGATCAGTGTCCATCAATGCAGCCTTTCCAGTCCACATCATTTCAGCCTCACCAGTGTCCTTATTGGCAGATCTCTGCTTTTACCTCAGGCTCACACTGGGGCGGTGCAGCAACGGCACAATTACAGTGCCGGATCCTCCACCACCTTTTAAGTTTACACTATCCTGTGAGAAATGCACTGCACTCTGTGAAATCTCACATGGGTGAGAAGACCCATGCAATCAGAATCCACAGCAGGAAAAAAAAAATGGCTTTTTTTCTTCTGAATCTAATGCGAAGTCAGCCATACAAGCATATTACTGAACTTGCACTGCTTAGAGATCACAACAGAGTGAACTTAGGCTTACGCAGCACACAGCATACAACTTCATATACAACTGAATAACAGTCAATATAGATGAACTTACTGTCAATTAAATTGGATTTCCTACTCGTTGACTGTCTCCAGAGGCAGATTACGTTCCCATGGGTCCCTAGGCAGATTACCAGTTTGGGGTCCACATGTGATAACACTGAGCACAGACTATTTGCATTAACACTGACTGCTGACCATTTGTGATAATACTCGCCCCAGACAATTTGCGTTAATACTGAGCACTGACCATTTATATTACCACCGGACACTTGCAATCATCACTACCACTGAGCACTTACTATTTGCATTGCTTCTGAGCACTCACAACTTGCATTAGCAATGAGCACTATTTGCATTATCACTGTGATGCAACCCCCCTAGGAACCACCCCCAACTAACTAACCAGCTTTAAGAAGTCTCTCCTAACTTCAAAAAAGGTGCCCCCTATCTGCAAAAAACTCCCCTATCTTTAGAAAAATGTCCCCGCTTAACCACAAAAAAGAGGCCCTACTAACTCCAAAAAAAAAAAAAAAAAGATATCCTTAAGTCATAAAAAAATCCTAACTTGTTCTTACCTTGGTCCTCAGGCAGCAGCTGGCTCTGCAGAGGTAAGCTCATCACTTGTCCGATCAAACCCAAGACTGAGAGGAGGAGTCAGAGACAGAGAGAAGCAGGGTAGTCAGAGAGTGCAGCACATATTTCACACATGCAGACCGCGGACCCGGGCAAGAGTTGGCTGCTAAGCAGGACGGGCAGTGATGGCAAAAACAACCAGTGAGCCAGATAAATGTCTTCTGTGGGCCACATGTGGCCCACGGACCATAGTTGGACGATCCCTGCTCTAGGCCACTGGTGCGATTCTCTCCTTCCTCAAGTCTGTTGGCAACATCTGTTAATTTGCTACTGGAATTTATTATTTTATCCCTTAGGTCTTGTATATCTCATTGATGTGTGGTCTTTATTTACTCTATCAGTTCATCCTTTTTCTGTATTGCTTCCCTTCTGCAGGACTCCAAGCAGCGTTCTGAAGATTTCTTTCTAAAGTAGGTTAATGTCTGCTTCTTCTATGCATGTCATTAGGTTCATAACTTCTTGCATTGTGTTCTGTTTCTCCTCTTTCATTTTGGCTTTTGGGGTTTGTTGCTGTTTATGTGTCTTTTAGAGAAGCCTTTTGCTATCTTCCAGAGAGTCAAAAATAACTGGGCTCTCTCTTTGGGAGACTCATACGACTGCTTCTTCAAAGCAGCTTCTTCTTCAAAGAAGCATACGACTGCTGCTTCTGAGTCATACGACTCAGACTGCTTCTTCAAAGCAGAGAAACCAGAAAGGTGTCTAATTGTGTTTCATTCAACCATGTGGACCAAAATAAACCGTGGATAATCTTGAGAAGAATTGGAATTCTAGAACACTTCACAAATTAGGAAATTGTACATGGAACAAGAGACAATTGTGTAAACAGAACAAGAGCATACCACATATGTGTCCGGGTTGCATTTTATCACCATATATGTTCAAACTGTATGCTGGACTGTATGAAGATTATGGCATCAGGATTGGTGGAAGGCTTATTAACAACCTGTGGAGTTGGCACATTCTTGTTTGCTATAAGTCAGGAAATATTGAAGCACTTGCTGAAGATCAAGGATTGTTGCTCTCACTATTAATTACAACTTAATATTAGAAAGACCAAAATCCTCATAACTGAACTAATAGCAAACTAAAAGTTTCTCCAACATGATAATGGAGAAAATATTGAATCTGTGAAGGATTTTGTAATACTTGAATCCACAACCAATGCTCATGTTAGCAGCAGTGAAGAGATTAAAAGACTTATTGCTGCCTGAGCCCTGGTGGCGCAGTGGTTGAGTGCAGGACTGTGGTCCACTGACTTGGTGGTTCAAATCCAGCCCCAGCAAGGCTGGGTAGCTCACACGACCACTAGAGGGCAGTGATGCCCCCCAAAAAGCCTTTTTGCTTTAGGTAAATCTGTTATACAAGACCATTTTATGTTATTGAAGAGCAAGAATTTTACTTTGAGGACTAACTTGCTCCTGACCCTTAGATGTATGTGAAAGTTGGATACGAAATAAGGAAAGACAAAGAAGAATCAATGCATCAGAATCATGATGCTGGTAAGGAATATTACCATGAACTGCTAAATGAGCAAACTGATCTGTGTTGGAAGAGATAAGGCCAAAGTGCTTCTTAGAGGCAAGCATAGCAAAACTTCATCTTATATACTTTGGACATGTTGTCAGGAGAGATCTGTGTCTGCAGAATGACATCATGTTTGGTAGATGGGTAGATGATTTGACACATTTTTTTGCATCAGTGGACTCTGATTTATGAGCAATTGTGAGGATGGCAAAAGACCAGGCAGTGTTTCACTGTGTGGTCCATTGAGTCCCTGTGGGTTGGACCCAACTAGATGGAACCTAACAATAGCAAATGTGGCAAATATAGTCTACTTTCTTTCTGCTCCCTGAATGAATGCCCGATTCTTATTCATTAAGATGGGGAAGTTTGCTTCCAAAAAATTCCTTACTACTTTAGCCGTTGACTTCTTTGTTGTGTCTTATTTTAATTGATCAATATTTTGAAGATTGTTCCTCTTCTTCTTTTTTTAAAGTTATATATATTTGATATATTTCTATTTTAAAAACATTTAATTGAGAGTTCTAACAGCTCTTATAACAGTCTGTGCATCATTTTTATCAAGCACAATTGCACATATATTGCCATTATTATTTTCTAGACAATTACTTTTTATTGAGTCTTTGGAGTCAGCCTACCCCTCAGGGCCCCTTGATACATTATAAATTATTATTGTTTTCATATCTTATTCTAACTGTGTCTCCCTTAATCCATGATTTCTATTGTTCCTTGCCCTGGGCAGTGGGGGGTACAGTTATGTGTTGATCATCTCAATTGGTTCCTCCTTCCTCTCTTGCTCTACCATCATCCCCCTGCCATCCTGGTATCACTGCTGCCATACCTCATCCTGGATTCCATGTATTGCTAGTTTTATGTCTTCTCTGTACCTGTGCACATGCTTTGGTCTGGCCCAGCTTGCTCAATATGTCAATCTTGATTTACTAGTCAATCATAAATGTAATGTGTGTAGATCACATGGCATTAAAAAATAGATGAAGTCTGTCATCAATCTAATTACTTAATTGATATACAGTGCAGCCAATCAGATGCAATCTTTGGTGTCAAAAACATGCACAGACAATTGTGCTAAGTGCAGCAAAACTGAGAAGCTGAGTAATAGCCAATTTTTTT
>PVJH01025734.1:13110-31173 GCA_004026705.1 Nesogale talazaci | reverse complement strand
GTGGACTATGCTAAGGCATTGGACTACGTGGCTCCTATTTAACTGGGGTTAACATTTAGAAGAATGTGAATTCCAGAACCCCTCATTGTATTCTTGTGGAACCTCTATCTAGACCAAGAGGCAGCCATGTGGACAGGAAGGGGGTACTGAATGGTTTAGAAATCAGAAAAGGTATGTGTCAGGAGTGTGTCCTTGTAATTACTCGGTTGGTATGCTGAACAAATAATCCAAGAAGCTGGGCAACTTGCAGAAGAAGGCCAGCCACTTCAGATTCCGATCAAGGCTCATTAAGAACCTGCCGTGTGCAGAAGGCTCTGTCTTGCTGGCCAGAATCACGGAGAACTTGAAGCACTGACTGATGGGACAGCCCGTGGGGTGGGTCGCACTGAACGGAAGAGCAAACAAACAAGAAACAAAATGCCTCTCAACAGGGCAAATAAGCAGCAGACAATACACGGAGGAAGTAGCGGAGTGTCAAGATTATTTTACTTGGACACAATCAATGTTCTTGGACGCCCAAGCAGTCAGAAAGGCAAGTTATGTACTTCAGTCGGCAAATCTACTGCAAAAGACCTCTTTAAAGTGTCACTCTGAGGACGATGGTACCCAGGGCCCGAGTCCCGGCAGCTTCAGTCATCTCCTGTGCCCCCTAGGACCTTTGATAAGCACTCTTTTAAATCAATCATAGGCTCCCAAATATATTTGGTCCACCTTTTCAGAATAAAAATTACCCAGAGCCCCCCGGCAATTAAAGAAAGTTCATACAAGAGTCCACAATCCAGGACAAAGTGTAGGTATTGCTTTTGCCACCCCCTGGATCTTTCCAGAAGACATCCCCTCTCCTCGCCTCATCAGGAGGCAGCATTGCCCATTTGGGGAAACATTGATCAGAAACGGCGTGGCCGTGGTCAGATTGCACGTGCTGTCCTTTGTGACTTCTTGCCACTGAGGCCAGCAAGTCCAGGGGGCTGGGCCCCGCATCCCATGCACGGCTGGCTGTCAGTACAGCGTTTCTACCATCCCCCGCCCTGCCACCCACACACAGAGAGAAGAAAGGCAACCTGAAGACACTTCGCTCTCCCTGGAGCAGCACGGAATCACCCTAATCCCTCTTCTCTCTGACAGCCCTTCAAAAACATGAAGACGGCTGTCATGTCAGCGAGGGAGGGGTCCGCTTTATGGAAGGCCTGCCAGCCAGGCAGAGGAGTCGAGACTTGACTTGGCAGTTAATGAGGCTCTTGTGGTTCTTAAGCAGGGAGTGACATGACTCAAGTCATGTTTGAGGACAATTCAGCCAGCAGCATAAAGGCGGGGACAGGGAGCCCAGCGGATCATCCTTTAGAAACCGAGGAAGCCGAGAAGCGCTATTTGAAGAAAACAAAAGAAATCTGGGGATGGTTTAAGATACTGCCCTCTGGTGGGGGGGTGGGGGAAGGCACTGGAGCATCCAAGCAGATAGCTAGATAACTACACTATCCTGGATCCTGGGCTACAGTACAAACGTTTTTACTTGCCAGGGTGGCAATGAGTTAAAAAAAAATTTTTTTTCAAATTATTTTTTCCGAAAAGAAGGTGGTAGGTCAACTAATTGTAGGGCTCCAGGGGTCCCAGGAACTCCCCCGGCATTGTCTTTGCACTGCATCTGCCAGTCTTTGCCTGTCGCCTCAGGCCCCGAATTGGGTCTTTTTTTAATTAGAATTTTATCCACATGGCATACAGTTCAATAATTCAATCATATCAAGAAGAGTTACGCAACTGCCGCCAGATTCAGTTCCCGAACATTTACTTCTTTGTCCTTGCACGCCTTGTTATCTGTGTAATTTGCTCTTTTTCTAATTGTGGCAAACAATATCCCCGAGAGAACAGTCTCCACTCCCGCACCCTCTCCTCGCATCGCCCAGTGACGAGGACGGGACTCTCCGTGCTGCCCGGCCACCATCGGTATCCTTTCCCAAACCCCTCTGCCACCACTGGCATAAGCTCAGTGCCGCCTGATTGCCTCCTTGTGGCCACCACCCCCTGCACGCTCGTACTCCGTATAGGCACGTGATCGCTGCTGCTGGGCACGGAGTGATATGATCTGACATCCGAGTTGCTCTGGCACGATGAGGGCGAAATGAGCCTTTTCACCGCGCCAACCTGCGCTGGGCAGAAGGGAGCTGCAGAGGTGGAGGTCGAGAGCGTGGGACAGCTTCGTGGATTAGCCACCATACTTGTGGATTTAGAGTCAGTGGCTCCACGTGAGCCCGCAGGGCCGTGGAGAACTGCCCCGACGGCGTTGCAAAGGCTGCCATCTCAAACTGTCCCAGCAGAGTGCCAGCTCGTCCCCTGGGCAGCAGCCGGAGGGCTTCCATCTCCACTAGCCGTCGAGAGAGGATGGTCTACTCCACCTGGGGTCCCGGGCTGCACCACAGTCCTGTGGGTGAGTCGATCAAACCAGAAGTAGCTATTGCTGTGGAGATATTTTGAAGGTGGGTCTAAGGGCCTCCTGAGGTTACTTTCAGTAAGGGAATGATCACAGATCCACTGTGGGGATTGGGGGGTAGGGGGGAAGAGTCTGGTCCAATCAGTTGAAAGGCCTTAAGAGCAAAACAGGTTTCCCCAGAAAGAGAAGAAATTCCACCTTTGAGTTACATCTTCGTTTTGCTAGGTTTCCGAACTGGAATGCCCTGGTGTGCTAGTCTGGGTAGACCAGAGAAACAAACTCATGGAGACACACCTCTGTATATAAGGGAGAAGTTTATATACAAGAGCGATTGAACATTGAGAAAATATTCCAGCCCAGTCCAGATCAAGTCCATAAGTCCCACATTAGCCCGTATGTCCGACAGCAATCTATAAAGTCCTCTTATGAAGCACATGCAATAATGCGGAACGCAGGACAATCGCAGGCCAGTGGGTAGAATGTCTTTGGATCCAGGGGTGGTGTAAGCATCTTAGCGCTGGCAGGGGTCTCCCTGTGGCTTCTCCAGGACCCGGGACTGCTTCTGGGTAGGTCCGTGTGGCTTCTCCTCAAGAATGTCTCCCAGGAAGTGAGCAGAGAGAGGGAGGTGTCTCCTGCCTCTGAGGAAGAAGTACCGGGTCTCCCAGAATTCTCAGGAGAAGGCCATGCCCACCCAGAGGTCTCATTGGCTAGCTCCAGAGTGACAGGCTGGACCCCACCCCTACGCTCTTCATCCTCAAATTGACCCGTGATTATAGAACCGCCACACTCGGTTCTTGCTTTGTAACACTGAAAGAATTCATGAGGCGGAAGCCCATTTTGTAATCCAGGTGACTTTTATGAGGAAAGGGGAAGTTTTGGGTATGACCAAAAAGTCCACGCTATTTCTGGAAAGCTAACAAGGCCGTGAGGGAGGTGTTGGGGAGTTGGTGAGGGAGCGGGAAAAACCACGTGGAAAGAATTACAGGAACAGGAGCACAAAACCACGCTTGTGGGACCAGGACATTCCAGGGACCACGAGAGAGGGGAGTGGGAAGGAGAGAATCCAACCTGCCACCTGTCAAACACCCCTGAAAGAAAAGGAGCGGGGCCGTTTTTTATCGCCCCTGGCCGGGGAGGTGTGGTTGAGGGTATTGCCCGACAGTCTTGGTTGAGTGTCGGCACACCTAGGTGATGTCCTATCGCTGGTGCCTAAGGTGGATGTGCCCAGGTTGGCTTCGGCCGGGTCTAGGGTGAGGCTAGGTTTGGTTTCCCCTGCACTTAGGTGGTCCTCGTCTGAGCAGGCGCAGTGTGGATCTTTCCATAGTGTGCTAGATTTCTTTCCAACCCCTTTGTGTGACTCTGTGCAGGTTTTGGGGAGACACCCCCCCCCCACTTAGTCGTTATTCTCGCTACCTTTTAATGTCATGCCCAAGAACTTTAACCTGTCCTTCCTGATGTCCTGCTGTATAGCTTCTGAATGTGTTTAGCCAGCCCTATGCTCCAGTAAGCCTCTTTGTTTTTTTTGTTTGTTTTTGTTGTTGTTGTTTTGTGTGAGCATCACTGCCTCTGGTGGTCGTGGGCGCTACCCAGTGCTGCTCCTGAGAGCCGCCGCTGGACTTGAACCGCCAAGCCTGCGGGCCGCAGTCACGCACTCAACCACTTACGCCACTGGGGCTCAGCCCCAGTAAGCCTCCTTGTTTAGAATAATAGCAACATAATAACTGATTGCTTATGTGCCCATCTCTTCAGATCTATGTTAGAATATCGACGTTTGTATTCCACTGGGTTTGTTTCTCTGGTAGACCCCTGACTGATACAGTATGTATATGTACGTAGGCAAAGAGAGGATTTGCTTACTGGGCAGCACGGGGAGTTTAAAGTCACAGTTCCACACACAAGCAGCCATGGTCCTTATTTCTACTTACCGGAATCCAGTGAGTGTGCCAGTCACGGCTCGGCTGAGCCTCACAAGGGCTCTCTGAAGGAAAAGAGATGCGAAGCCAGGCCCTCGCCACCACTCTGCTTCCTGCGCCCTGTAGTGGCCCACACCGTGAGTCAGGGTGGCGGGCCCGAACGTCCTCCTTTTACCCATGAGGAAACTGATCCCGAGAAAGGGGGAGGCACTTGCCCGGCGCCACACAGAGAAGGACCAACCGACAGCCAGCACGTTGACCTTCCGTTCTGGGTTCCTGACACCTTGCCCTCCCTGACTTGGTGAGCGCCATGGGCACAGAGAGCTGCAGGAGGCCCGGGGGTGAGAGGGTGGCCTGCTCACCACCAGCCAATCCTCGGGGGCCAGACGGGCTTTCTGCTCCCATAAAAGTCGCCGGCTAGGACACTCACAGGGCCAGTAGTTCCATCCTGTCCTATCTCCTGATAGCTGGGCATTGACTCTGCTTCCATCTCCCCCCTCTTTCCAGGCTCTGCACGGTTCCTGGTTCTTCCTGTTTTTCTAGTCCTCATGATTACATGACCAAGGTGGTCTTTCTGATTTTATCTTTGCATGAGGCTTTCTTGAGAACATGAGGCTTTTTTGGCATCTGTAGGGGTGGAGTCTAGACTGTTAATCTGGAGTTAGCCATTGAGTAGCCAATGAGGCCTCTGTGTGGGCAAGGCTTCCTCTTGAGATTTCTGGGAAATCTCGAGATATTTCCCTGATGGAGATGAGAAGCTATCTCCTCGGTTGTTGGGAGTTGGTCTCCGAGACAACAAACTAAGGACAAGACAAGATGGCAGCGTCCGAAGAGCTGGAGCCGGAGGAGAAGCCACATGGCCTTGCCCTGATGGAACCAGACCCCTGAAGCTGGAGAAGCCACGTGGAGACCCCTGCCAAGGCTCAGTTGCTTCTACCACCACTGGATGCTGTTGATGGACCCTGAGTCCTGGAAGTGAGGAACCATGGGAGATCCCTGCCAGTGCCGGGACTCTGTACCCACTGACCTGTGACTTTGTGTCTCAGAAGGAGACATCATAGACTGGTATCAGGCATATGGGCTAATATTGGACTTATGACTTTGAACTGGACTGGGTTGGGATGCTTTCTTTTTTGTTTTTTTGTTTGTTTTAGGCATCACTGCTCTCCGGTGGTGGGAGTAGGAGGCCCAGCCCCACTGCTGGAATTGAACCTCCGTCCCAGTGGGCCGCAGTCCCGCGCACAACCACTATGCCACTGGGGCTCAGCCCTGGGATGCTTTCTTTCTTTCTTTTTTTTTTTTTTTAATTTTACTGGGGGCTCTTACAGCTACTACAACATTCAGTACATCATTTGTATCAAGCACATTTGCACACATATTTCCACATACATTTCCCAATATTTTCCACTTGAGCCCTTGATACAAGCTCCTCTTTTAAAAAAAGCAAAAAACAGAAAAGAAACCTCCCCTTTCCCCTCCCCCCCCTTTTTTGGGGGGGCCCCTACAACTCCCATCACAATCCCTAACAACATCAGTTGTATTCAGGCCACTTTTACACACCCATTGCCATCATCACTCTCAAACCATTTTCCCTCCCTCCAGGCCCCCATTATCAGCTCCCTATATTACCCTTCCTCCCTCCCTCCCCCTTGAACCCTTAGTAATTTACAAATTATTTTTTCATCCTGTACACTGTGCAATGTGTCCCAACACTCACTTCCCTGCTGTCCATGCCCCAGAGAGGAGGCTACGTGTAGATCCCTGAAGTTGGCTCTCTCTCTCCATTCCTCCATCCCTCCACCCTCCTGGTATTGCCACTCCCATCACTAGTCTTGATGGATCATCTATCCTAAGTTTCCCATGTTTCCAACTTCACTGTACATCTCCTGGTCTAGCTGGATTTATGTGGTAGAATTGGGGTCATGACAGTGGGTGGGAGGCATCATGGGAACTAGAGGAAGGTTGCATATTTCATAGCTCCTACCCTGTATCTTAACTGACTCATCTCCTCCTTGTAACCCCTCTGAAAAAGGATGTCACCTCACCTATTGATGGGCTTTGGGTCCTCAATCTGAACTCCCCCTCATTAATATAATTTTAGCTCATTGATGCCTGACACCGGATCTCTTCACCACCTCATGATCACACAGGCTGGTGGGCTTCTTCCGTGTGGGCTTTATTGCTTCTGAGCTGAATGGCTGCTTGTTTACTCAAGCCTTTAAGTCCCCAGACGATATATCTTTTGGTAGCCGGGCACCATCAGCTTTCTTCACCACATTTGCTTATGCACACATTTGTCCTCAGCGATCACATCAGGAGAGTGAGCATGCAATGTTGTGCTTTTGAGTTCTTGAACCTGGGATGCTTTCTTAATGTCCCATTTCTCTTGTATATAAACCTTTTCCTTATAGCCATATACGTGTCTATGAATTTGTTCCTCTCATCTCCCCGGACTGACACAGCGTCTGATTAGATCCGGAGGTCATTTTATTGGGTGTTCTTACAAGTCTTGCTACAATCCACACATCAATTGTATCCGACATAGTAGTACATATCTTCCATCGTTCTTTTCTAGACGTTTACTTTCCATTGAGGCCTTGGGATCAGCTCTTGTTTGGTTTTGTTTTTTGTTGTTGTTGTTGTTGTTTCCTTCCCTCCCTCTCCCCTTCCCCCCGCCCTCGCGGCCCCTTGATTGATTACAGATTGTTAATTATTCGCAGATCTCCCACTGACGGCTGTCTCCCTGCCCCACTGCTTTCTGTGGTTCCCACTCCCTTTGATTTGCTCATTCCCTCGCCTGATTCCGAGGCCCTTTTGCGCAGGTCCGCACACAGCCCCAGAGCCCTTCTCTCGAGCTGGAAGGCAGCCAATTCCTGCCACAGTACTGTGTCGCCTCAGGCCCACCTCAGGTGCTTTCCCTGTTCTTTTTAAGCTGATGGCCTGATGTATTTCCCATCTGAAAACAAGACGTGACAACAAATGGAAACTGGTTATGGGGAGGAGATGAGCCAGTCAGGGTGCAGTGTAGTCACTTTCCTCTAGTTCTTAAATGCTTCCCTCCCCCCTTCATGATCCCAATTCTACCTTACAAAACCGGCTAGATCAGAGGATGTACAGAGAGGAACTAATAATACGGGAAAGCTAGGACAGATGATCCCTTTAGGACCAGTGGTGAAAGTGGCGATACTGGGAGGGGGGAGGGAAGGTGAGGTAGAAAGGGGATATGGACAACAGGGAAGTGGGTGAAAGGAGACATGGGACAGTGTACGATATGACAAAATAATAATAATTTACAAATTATCAAGTGTTCATAATCCCTTTTTATTAGTAAGGGCAAGACGAACAGAGATGATCTCTGTTAGAGGAAACCAGCCTCTGACATCTGAAGGGTCAGTAGGTATAATTGTGTGGTTATGATATATATATATATATATACATATATATATATAGATTTTATAGGAAGTTGTAGAGAATCAGAATCAGAATGATTACATGGGGAATGAGAGGAAAGAGTAAAATAAAGGAGGCAGACACATTTTATGGTAGCACGCTCGCCTCATGAAAGAGAAAGAGAGGGAGTCTTTACTATCTTGGGAGATGTGTAGGTAGCCATAAGACATGCATATTCAGTAGTTACATGCATCACTAGGTGGGAGGTAACTACAATGAGGTCCCTGAGCTCACAGGTGAGCTTCCCCCAATACCGGTGGGGGGAGGGCTGGGGGGAGGGGGACCCTGAGTAACACAGCAGGAGGAGATAGCAACAGGAAGTCTGGTTCCGTAGGGAGATAAAGTCAACCATGTACTCACTTTAAGGCAGCATCGCTGGTGGGGGAGAATCTGGGAGAATGATATTTAAAGCAGGATCCTGTATTTGGATTTTATCTCTAACTTACTGCAATCAAAGTGGAGGCCTTTCTGCCGTGGAACACCAGCTTTCCCGATTGTCTCTGTTGTAAGTTAGGGAATAGAGTCCACATGATATTTCTCTTACTAGAGTTTCCCACCGATCAAGCTTTCCCTGCCACGTTGCTTGGCACCTGCTAAGACTCTGTACCTACCTCAAAGGTGAGCCAGGCGATGAGTGACCCCCGAGAGCCAAGAGCTGTCATGTTTCTACCTCCTTGACTACATTATTCTGCTCTACTTTTTTGTGTGGGTATCACTGCCACCTGGTGGGAGTAGGAGGTCCAGCCTTGCTCCTGGAGAGCTGCTGCTGGATTTGAACCACCAACCCTGTGGGCCGCAGTCCCGTGCACAACCACTACACCACCTGGGCTCAGCCCCGGCTCTATTTACTGATGTGAGTCAGTTTTCCCACATCAAGATCATTCAGTCCCAGAACTGCTCCATCACCACTGATGATCATTGAGGCTGGCTGTCAGCAGCTCCTGTCCGGACTATGCCTCCCTGGCTCATTCCATTCCGTGCAAGTCATCAGAGTCAACTCAGGTCATGACCAAAAATGCACATAGTTCATTGTGTTGTGTTGTACAATATGGACTCATGCGGTGATGCCAGGTGCACACGCGCACATTGTACATGTAAAGAATTCCCCGTGCATTTGTGAGTAAATGTAATGAACGAATAAAAATAGAGATGTCTTGCATTTTCGTAGCTGTAGATCTTTTGGCTTGGTCTTTTCATAAGTAGCCCGCATGCTGAACAAGTGTGCACCGCCTGCTATGAAGTTTTCTGAGGCTGTAAATCTTCATGAGGCCAGAGAACCTTCCTCCCTCTGAGCAGGAGCAGCCCTCCCCTGGGAGCACTGCAGGGGCTTGTTGGAATGGCTCCTGTGGAAGCACAGCGCCACCGCGACCCACATGCGCTTGCCACATGTCGGAGGCGCAGACCCATGGCAGCCGGACTGACCTGCAGTCTGCCAAGAGACCCCATGTGTCCCAGTTTTCCCATGTGTGAAAGGAAGGGATAGGCTGTGATTTGAGGCTCTAATGAAACATCTATCAGACAGTACTTAGCGAGCAGGCAGAGATTCCCAAAGGAGAGGGACGGTTGGTATCCATTTCTACACACAGCACAGCCAGGGGAGACGTCCACCATTGTTAATCCCCCTCCCATCTGACAAGTCTGGACAGCCTCAAGCAAAGGCTAGTTGCAGATGTTAGCTCATTCCACAGATGCTAAGGTACCAGCGCCTTTGCCTCTGGCTCCCAATCATGAGTCATCCCGTCTCAGCCAGCGCTAAGGAGTTCCGCCACCCCACCCCACCTCTCACCCCCATAGGTGGTTTACATTTCCCCAAGAGGTGAGGAGGAATGGTACATGCGGAGTATGATAATTTTGTCCTGGAGAGGTAAGAGCCAGGACTTCTCCTAGGGCATTGGGTCCCAGGGTTCTTCTGGGGAGTACATGCATCTCCTGCAGCTGGATCACAGAAAGGACTGATTAGACATGAAGATTCCCTGAGCCCCTCCCTAGTGGGGTCTGCCTGTTCAAGAGCTCCCCATCCACGTGCTTCGGACGCACTTACAAACTCTCCTTCAGATCCTGTCCAAACTCTCCTTGGACACCCGGGGACACTGAGGTTCAAGGTTACAAAGAGATGAGTGGTTAAGCTGCCCCAGAATCAGAACTTGGCCCCCCCTCCTTCTCCTTTGCTCTCTCCCTTTATTTCTCTCCTATTCCCCAGATTATTATATTTATATATGCTCTGAGGAGATAGATCTAGGTTTAGGTATTGTGTTAGACAGGGTTCTCTAGAGGAAAAAAAAAACCGAGGACACTTATGATTTTAGATAGATAGATACAGACAAAGGAATATAACAGCTAATTAGTCCACACAGCAGTACAGAGGGCTCCCTTCAACTCACTTCCATGAAACAGTTAATATACTGGGGGGCTGAGCTCCGGTGGCGTAGTGGTTGTGCGTGGGACTGCGGCCCACTGGGACGGAGGTTCAATTCCAGCAGTGGGGCTGGGCCTCCTACTCCCACCACCGGAGAGCAGTGATGCCCCCCTCCCCCCCAAGAAAGAAACAGTTAATATACTGGAAGTCCTTCAACTCACAAGGACTGTGGGGTCTAAGGTCAAGGAAACAGACAGCTGAGTCTTCCATAGAACAATGCGGGTAGTCCCGTCCCAGGCAGCAAACATCATGGTGGGTCACCAGCAGTCAGATGACAGGCTCCGACAGCTCCCAACTCAACTGATGTATACACCAGGAGTGTGGTGAAGCAGGTGGAACCTCAAGCTCTAACGACAAGGTCCATGGGTTGGGTGTCCCATAGGTCGTGTAGCTTGCAAGTTTGAGGCAGAGAGCTAGGTAAGTCAGCTGCATGCTGGTCTGATAACCAGAGAGCAAGAGAGAGAAAGGCGGGACTTGCTGAGGCATTTGTCTTTTTGCCCTTCAATTTAACTGCGACCTTATTAATCTCACGTGTTCTTATTGGGCCAATTTGGCACAATAAACCTACCTGTCACAGATAGAGATGTAGAGGTGGTTATAGACAGTCATAATTCTCTGAAAAACCAATACGAGGCAAGGCGGTTTGACACGAAGCAGCAGTGCCCTGCTAATTTTTCATCTGCCAGCTGGTGAAGCCAAGATAACATAATGAGGGAAACAGGGAGGCATGGCAGTAAATAGAAACGACTTGTATTGATCCATGCCTCTATACAGGCACGAATTCATCCCATCAGGACTAAACACCTAGCTGGTGATGGGTACCGGAAAACACGATACCCTTATGTCCAGCTTTACGTCCCCCCAACTAAAAAGTGCAACTGGGCTAGTGACTAAGATCTGGTGCCAAAGGAACGCACAGTCATCTCAAGGGAGAGAGGGCAAGGTTCCAGCCTCTGGTCTTCTCATCTGAGCGTCATCCAGGGCCGACCTCTGCTTAGGGGTCTGAGACTCTGATCTGAGAGCCCGGTGCTTCTGTCTGCAGACCCATCCTTGGTTCCACAGCAGTAGGCAGGTGGGCCCTTTCTTTCTGTGCAAGCTTCCCCCCTGATGCACAGGAAGTCCCAGAGGCTCTGCCTGTGATGATCCTTTAGCGGGCAGGCAGGCCCAGCAGACCACGCCTAGCCAGTAAATGTCATCCCTGTGGGCTTTAACAAGGTTTGGAATGGTTACCATTTAAACAGTCCTTGAGAAACTTGGAAAAGAGGGCTGAGAATGAAACTTATGAAGCAGGATTCTGGGGAAATCGAGGATTTTTTTTGGTCACCCTCACCACCCACACTCACTGCCATGGCCCGAGTCTACGTGGTCCCCCAGCCACCTGCGCCTGGCTCCTCTTTGCCTCTCGCCTCATCTGAATGGCTCTGGACAGGCGTCTAAGCAAAGGGACTTCTGCAGCCTGGGGTGTGCTTGTAAACCGGGACTCGCATAAACACTGGGGTCAAGGCAGGTGTAAGGGACTGACAGAGGCAAACCAGGACCACGGGACCTCCCCGCCTGAAGGCCCAACACTTAAAAAACATTCTTAAATTCACGGCGAAGACGAACACCTCCTTTTGAAAATAAACTCAGTCTTCTACAATCAGTTTATTTATACACCATAGGTAGTGTGATCCGGCTGGCGGGAAGAGCGTGTTGCAAATTGCAGGGAAGGGCGTCCAGTGGGTTCAGAGTGGTGGGGGGAGAGGGGGCTGATGTCAGAGAGGCTACAGCAGAGGGGTGGACAGGGGTTGGGGCTGAGCAGGCACTCAGGGTCTCTCCCTCCCCCTCCCCCCACTATAGCAATCCCAGAAACCTACAGCTACTCCCCAAAGGAGGTAGAGAACAGAACTGAGGAAATAACCCAAGCACAACCAAACAAAGTCACTGCCCTTTGGTGGATGCCGCCTCAGAGCGACCTCACCCCCGTGAGTTTCTGAGACCACAGCTGTTTACAGGAGCAGAAAGGCCAGTGTCTTTCTCCCGCAGAGTGGCTTTCAGCCCGCCACCCCCCAAATGCCAACCCATTGCCATCAAGTCCGGCTTATCCTGATCCGATCTGACAGAGGAGAACTGCCCCGTGGATTTCATAAGGCTGTCACCTTCAGGAAAACAGACGGCCACATCTTTCTCAGACGGAGCAGCGGAGGGGTTCAAACCTTTCACTTCACAACCAGCTCTAACCACCCTGAGCCCAGCCTCCCAGTCATGGCACCAGGAAGCATAAGGAGTCCCCTGATGGGTAGTGGGGACCCGTTGCAGTTCTGACTTCAAGGTCAGTGTTTGAAACCATCAGGCACTCCAGGGGGGAGAGAGGAGGTGTTCCACTCCCCGAAAGACCCACAGTCTTGGAAATACTTGTGGGCAGTTCTCCCCCGCCCAATAGGGCCGCTAGGAGTCAGGACTGACCCAGCGGCAGTTAGCTTGGTTACAGATGTAGAGGAGGCAAGAACCTTGCCTTGGGGATCCAGGGAGGGTTGGATTTGAACTTAGGACCCCCGGACTGCCTAGACTAGATATATATAATTGTTTGTTTTTCTAGGGCCATCCCGGAGAAGATGAACACAAGCACCTTTGCTGCAGAGATGGGCGTGTATCTCTCTCTTTCCTTGGGAAGGTTTTCAATGATAAAGGTGGCTGTAGCCGGTGGCCATCTGAGTTGTCCCCTAACTGGGGATCATGCCGCATGGAAGTGGTTTGCTTTCTTTTCTAGGGGGGCGGACATCACTGCCCTCTGGTGGGAGTGGGAGGCCCAGTCTTGCTCCTGTAGAGCTGCTGCTGGATTTGAACCGCCAAGCCAGTGGGCCGCAGTCCCGCACTCAACCACTACGCCACCGGGCTTTCATTGGCCGAGGTTTGGAAGCAAGTCACCTTTCTTCCTAGTCTGTTTTAGTCTGGAAGCTGTACTGACGCATGGAATCTTGTTAACATTTAAAGTTAGCCAGAATTTAAGATTGAATTCTGATTCAGTATGCCTGGGGAGGATCCACATATTCACAACTGAGGGAGTCAAACCAGAGTGAACTGGTTCAAAGCCCGCTTCCTGCTCCTCGGCGTTAATGGCTGGGTAATATTTCATTGACAACAATAGTTTACTTAACCATCCCTCTGTGAGTGAACATTTAGATTGTTTCCAACTATTTGGAAAGTGTACTGTGATTAAGATCTCCATATATATATTTTTCTTTTTCTATCTTGGACTGTTTCCCTAGCATTCCCAGAAGTGGACTTACTGGGTCAAAGGGTGTGAATATTTGTAATGCGTAGTGCCAAATTGCTTTCCAAAAGGATGGAACTGATTTTCATGACTTGGAAGCTTTCTTCTTCCTCTGGGTAAAAGGTTCTGGGGGAACGATGTTTGTTTTTCCCTTTTGACTCCTTATTTCACCTTCAACCTTTCATGAGGTCCCTCTTGAGGTCTGTTGACAATGTTTGACTATCTGATGATGGCGTGGAAGATTGATATCTGCTCTCTCTGTCTCCAGGCTCTTCCTGCCTTCAATCTGTTTTGCATACTTCAGCCAGATTCAGTTTTTCGGATTTTGCATACTTCAGCCAGATTCAGTTTTTCGGAAGCATCCCTGGCCTGATGTTGCAGTCCTGCTTAGAAACTCACAATGTTTCTCTATTTCCTCTGGGATCCAGTCCAAACTCCTCTGCCTGCCCTGAAGACCCTCTATGACAGACCACCTTGTTGCAATTCAATCTGATCTCCCACCATGCTCAGCTGAACCCTACAGCCCCTCCCTAACTAGCCCCCCCCCCAATTACACACCATCTGCTTTCCCCATTTGTTTCTGCTTTCTCCCACCTGGACCGCTTCCCCCTCCTAGCTGCCTGGTACCAATCCTCCGCTTTCAGGGTGGCTCAGTCCCACCCAGTCAGTGTAGAGGCTTTAGAAGGAGGTGTCATGGAAACCGGGGTTGGGGGGGGTAGTGTGTAAAATGAGGATTGCAGTGAGAGATGAGGGGAAGAGGGAGTTCCAGGAAGCAGAACAGAGGAAGAGTCCCTGTGTGCCATCAAAGGGGGACGGGGGTGCTCACAGCAAAGGCATAAGTGGACCAGAAACAGAGCCCCAAACCAAGGCCGGGCCTTGGTGAGCAGACCCCTTTGTCCTCCGGTTGACACCGAGGCTCTTTCTCGTTGCCTACCAAGAAGATCTGGAGAGCAGAGCAGGATTGTGTCAATAAAATAATGATGGTAATAATTATTATAGGATATTATTTAGGATTAGCTTCACTTTGAGAAACTAAGACCTGAAAAACAATGGCTTAAGTATCAGAAAAAAAATTAATTTATAGTTTATGAAAAGAAATCCTCAGGAAGTCCAGAGTTGGAAGGGTAGTCCCCTGCTCATCGAGTTCGGGAACTCCTTCCTTAGCGTGAGGATCTGCCATTCCTAGGGGACGGCCCCTCTCCTTCTTCTCTAAAACAGCAACACATTGACAGTCCAGCCCAATGCCAGTCAGGAAGGTGGTGATGAGGGCTTCCTCAGAAGGCTCAGGGGGTCCCTTGGCTGACAATTCCTTGGCCTGGTCACCAGCTGCATCTGCCTGGACATTGAGTCTGTCTCTCTAGACACACACCAGGGTTTTATTACTAAAAGAAAGAAGAGAATAGCTATTGCAGCTGGCAGGCTCTGCACCCAGTTATGGAGGCACTGTGGGAATCACCTTACAGTCACTATCTCTTCATTGTTGCACCAATTCAATGAGGAAATGCATGGCGGACAGAAGAGAAGCATCTCCATCTGACTCCAGAACCGGGGCTCTCTGATTCTTTTTAGGTGAATGATTTCATGGGAAATTTTTCTACCTGATAGCAAGAGGATTGACAAGAGTCTTTTAAAAACACGAACACACACACACACACACACACACACACACACACACACACACACTGATAAACTCCCATCTTTTCAGAGATGGGATCTTACACTTTACAGATGCCAACCTACCCATTCTGACAAGCCATCAGAGAAGCTGGGTTCCATGAAGAAGAATGTAGCAACAGGATTGGAGGAAGGCTTATGAATTACCTGCACTATGCAGATGGCACACGTCGCTTGTCGACAGGGAGGAAGCCTTGAAGCACTTGCTGATGAAGATTGAAGATCACAGCATGGGTTACAAACTCAATGCAAAACTTCTCACGACAGTAGGTCATCAGGAGCAAAGGCTGATGTTGTCGAGGATTCCATCTTCTTGGATCCACATTCAAGACTCACCGGAAAGAGCAGTCAAGATATCATGACGTCAATGGTCTCCACATGATCGCTTTAAAGTGTTGAAAACCTAGGAGGCGACCTTGAGGACGAAGGCACGCCAGACACAGGCCATGGTGTTTTCCATTCCCACAGGCATGTGAGAGCTGCACATTGAATAAGGAAGACTGAAGAGGAATCGATATATTTGACTCGTGGTGCTGGCGATGTATAGTCAAAGTACCATGGACTGCCAAAGGAGAGCAAACCAATCTGTCTTGGAAAAAACACAGCCAAAGTGCTCCTTAGTGGCAAGGCTGGTGAGACATTGTCTCACATCCTTTGGACGTGTTGTCCAGAGAGGGCGATCCTTGAAGAGAGACAATATGCTTGGTAAGGCAGAGGGGCAATGATACCGAGGATGGATGGACACAGGGGTATCAGCAATGGGCTCAGACACATGAGCAGTGGTGAGAGTGCACATGACCAGGCAGTGTTCTGTGCTGCCGTACACAGGGTCCCTATGAGTCCGAACTGACAATCTCGTCATGCAGAACTCACAAAAGAGTCCCTGTGCATAGCTGCTTATTTTTTATTTTTAGTGCCGCATTTTTTAATCTGTGAAGAAGATGTTAGGTTCTCTCCATTGGGTGCAGCACAGTTTTCTGTCTCCCAAACCATGAGAGAATTTGTTTCTGTTTGCTAAAGTCCGAATCCAACCCAGCCCAGGCAGTGTTTAAGACATAAAGCGGCTTTTCCAAAGAGAGGGAGAGAGATTAGCTGTTAATGTTGATGGAGAACCATCAAAGTCGAACAGGTTTCACAAGTGAGGAGGTCTGCAAAGACATTTGTGAACATGAAAGAAGGTAAGAGAAAAGGAGTCCTAATGTGTGCACAAGCAAATGTAGTGAAGAAGGCTGATGGTGCCCAGCTATCAAAAGATATAGTGTCTGGGGTCTTAAAGGCTTGAAGATAAACAAGCAGCCATCTAACTGAGAAGCAACAAAGCCAACATGGAAGAAGCACACCAGTCTGTGTGATCACAAGGCATCGATGGGACCAGATATCAGGTTTCAAACACCTAAAACAAAACAAAAAAATCATATCAGTGTAAATGAGGGGAAGGTCAGAGTGGAGACCCGAAGTCCATCTGTAGACAATTGGATGTCCCATTACAGAAGAGTCACAAGGAAGAGATGAGCCAGTCAGGGTGCAGTATGGTCACACAACTTTCCTCTAGTTATTATTTTTAAATCATTTTAAATTGTACAATTCTTATCATAATCATACTGCCTCTAATTGTTTAATGCTTTCTCTGTCCTACTATCATGATCCCAACTCTACCTTATAAATCCAGCTAGACCAGAGTGGGTACACTGGAACTGATAAGAACTTGGAACACAGAGCATACAGGACAGTTAAACCCCCAGGGGGCCAATACTGAGAGTTGCAATACCAGGAGGGTAAGGGAGAGGAGGGGGAGAAAAGAGGAACCAATCACAATGACTGACATCTGCACCCCTTCCCAAGGGGACAGACAACAGAAAAGTGAGTGAAGGGAGACAGTGGTTGATGTAAGACTTGAAAAAAATAAGAATTTCTAAATTTTTAAGGGTTCATAAGAGAGGAAGGGTGGGAGAGGGGGAAATGAGCTGATACCAAGGATTCAAGTAGAAAGAAAATGTTTTGAGAATGATGATATCAACATATGTGCAAATGTGCTTGACATAATGGATGGATGGATTGTGATAAGAGCTGTAAGAGCAGTAAAATGCTTTCCTTTTTTTGTTTTGTTTTTGTGGGCATCACTGCCCCCTGGTGGGAGTAGGAGGCCCAACCCTGCTCCTGGAGAGTTGCTGCAGGATATGAACCACCAACCCTGTGGGCCGCAGTCCCTCACTCAACCACTATACCACCGGGGCTCAGCCCTAAAATACTTAAAAAAGAAAGAAAGAAAAATGAAGTGCTTTATCCTTCAGTTGGTGTTGTGTTTTGTACTGAGGCTACAGTGTTTCAGTAAAATTAGAAACAAACAAGCGGGGGTGGGGGGGGGGAGGGAGGAGACAGGCCAGTGAGGTGCAGTGAGGTGGTGATGAAGCATACAACTTTCCTCTAGTTCCTAAAGGCTTCCTCCCCCCAATTGTCATGGTCCCAGTTCTACCATACAAGTCCAGTTGGACTGGAGGAGGGACACTGATGGAGATGTGGAAATGTGGGGAACCCAGGACAGACGAACCCCTTGGGGCTAGTAGTAAGAGTGGAGCTACTGGATGGGTGGAGGGAAGGCGGAGTCGAGATGGGAAGCCAACTTCAGGGATGTACACATAACCTCCTACGGGGGAACAAACATTGGTGGAGAGGGCGAGGGGAGACATCGGGCAGTGTAAGTTATGACAAGCAATACTAATTTATAAAGTATTGAGGGTTGGTGGGGGGTGGGGAGCAAGGAAGGAGGGGGAAAGATGAGAAGCTGATGTCAAGGGCTCAAGTGGAAAAGTGGTGGTTCGGAGAATGATGACAGCAGCAGAAGCGTGGCACAATAGATGTATTTCTGCATTGCGAAAAGCGATGTATGAGCCCCAAATAAAATGATCCAACAACAACAACAACAAAAAAAAAA
>PVJH01025734.1:0-13010 GCA_004026705.1 Nesogale talazaci | reverse complement strand
TGGAGAGGCTCCATCATGTAAATTCTGTCCCAGCTGAGACTGGTGCCTGCAATCCTAGGAAGGGGGGGCTCTGGGTGGAGTTGGACGATTCCCAGGGACCCCAGATGGAGAGGTAGGGTTGGGAAGCGGGGCAGGATGGTGAGGGTCAGAGGGCACTTTTCATGAGAGAGGGACTGTTGTTTAGACAGCGTTTCAGAGTGATACAGGCTGCAGATGGCGGGGAGTGAGAGGCAGAAAGGCTATTAAACTAAGAATCCGGTGGACGAAGACTGGGGGACAGGCTGATCGAGGCAACTTCCAGGGTTTGGAGATGAAGCTGTTTCAGCTTTGTGCCACTGGATGTCCTTAGTACTTTCCAAAGCCAAACTACACGGGAAACGGCGCTAAACTTTGAGCAGGCTGTGGGAAGACCTAGTGGTGGTGCCCGGCCTTCTGTGACTGGGTAAATCCGAGGTGTCTGCCAGCTGCAGTGAAGGGGTCTTTGACCTCTGGAGGGATGCCCAAGGTGAGGTGAGGCGAATGGGATGGGTGAGGGGTGGTCCCAGACAACGAAAGGCAGAACATCACATCCTTGGAATGTAGGAACCCAGAGGACGGGACCCAACACGGTTCTTCTCCATGGCGTATCCCCAGGAGCGAGGTCAGTGCCTCATCTTGAGCAACGAGCAGTCTCAGCCTCTAGCTGTTTCACCTGCTCCCAAAACGTATTTTGCTTATCTATCTGACTTTGAATTAGGGATATTTTCCAGTTATCAGAAATAGCCCATAGATTTCCCCATGTACACCCTTCACCCCTGCTACTGCCGACTGCCGTCACTGTTGGTTATCTTTTCTGACTGCACTTTCACAAACCCTAGAACGTCACATGCTTCTGTCCTTCTCAGGGATTGCAGACCCTAGCAGACATTGAGGAGAAGGCGCAAGTTGGTCACAGCCGGCTGGTGGACAGCAGGCTCCAGGCCCCATGTGGTAAGCCACGACCACCAGATAGATAGGTCGACAGTCGCGCCTCCCCCCCCCCCCCAGGGGACAGGCGAGTCTTTCTTTCTTTCTTAAAAAAAGTATTTTATTGGGGGCTCTGACAGCTCTTATCCTAATCCATCCACCCCTCCGTTATGTCAAGCACATTTATACAGAGGTTGCCATCATCATTCTCGAGACATTTTCTTTCTACTTGAGTCCTTGGTATCCGCTCCGCTCAGTGATCTGCCTCATGGGGCACCGTCTGAGGAATGTTCCAGAAGCCAGGCCTTGAGAGAATAGACGAGAAGAAGGGCAGCGTGAGCCAGGACAGAGCCTTAGAATAATCCCTCCCCTTCCTCCATTCCCTGTGCTGTCAGTTCAGGGCAGAAGGGCTTGCTGTGGGCCTACTGTGTGTGTCGTCGGGTACTGAATCTGGTACTCGGGCAAACCATCGGCCTGTCAACGATGCTCCGTCAGAAAGACTGGCTGGCTGATCAGAAAAGATCTTGGAGCATCTGGGGGAATCTCTCTACCCACAGTCATCCTCAGTGAGGAGGAAAACACAAGTATTCTGAAAGCAGAATTGGGAGGGTGGGGGAGCCTTGGGAGAAGACGGAACAAGTTCTCACATGAAAACAAGTGATCCGGCCCTCTCCCCTGCTGAATGTTGGTGGTCTTTGAGAGGGGACCCGACTCCAGAGGAAGGAGGGGCTGTTAGGGGTGTGCTGCGCAGGCCAGGGGCCAGAACAAGCAGTTCTAAGGGCGGGATCCCACCGGCCACACCGGTAGAGCCCCAGCTTCGCCCCCAGGCAAAACTACCAGCCTCGCAGAGACAAGGGGGATTTGGCTAAAGCACGTAGGACAATATTTGCATGCAGAGCAGCAGGAGAGCTTGATGGAAAGAAACAAGGAGGCCCCGCTCTCTGGGATTGTGCCGGAGGTCTGCTGGGACTCGTAGGGTCGGGTAGACCTGGGTAGCCACTTACTGCCTCTACACGCAAGTCTTCATGGGAAAATCCAGGGGTCTGAAGTGACGACTGGAGATGGTCATGGGTGAAAAATGCCCAGAGTGGCTCGCCCTGACTTCTCGCCCTGACTTTTCCCTGTTCTCCTCTGTGTCCATCAGCCTCAAGCAAATAGAGGAGCTGGAGGCTGTGGTGTAAGGGCTCCATGTTCAGACACTTCACTGCTGCGTGGCCTTGGGCAAGTCTCTTAACCTCTCTGAGCTCCAGGATCTCCACTCGCAAGATGTACCCACCGTGAATGAGATCAGGCAGGAACGTGTTTTATAAATGTCAGGACATTGCAGGCTTAATTTCTGGCATACCTGAAAAAAGAAGTGTGATTGTGAATTAGCTGTATGTCTCCAGAGTCCATCGTTGATTGGACACACAAAGATTGGCACACATCTTATTTTGACTCATTCATTGTAGTTCCCTCCATGGACCATCACTGATCTCCCTCCCTGGGTTTCCTGAACCTCTCCGCCTTCTGCCTTACCCGTCTGAATTCTGTGAACACTGGCTTTTGGGTCATAAGTGATTGATTATTCTAGCACACTGTTGTGTTCAGTCGCAGACCTGGGATGTGCTTGTTCTTTTGTCAATCCATCGTACCCTCAAGATTCCTCACCAGCATCCCAATGCAGACGCGTCGATTCGCCTTCAGTCTTCTTATCCATTGTCCACTTTTGCACACATTATGAGGCCTCTGAAAATACCATGGCTGGGGCCAGTCTCCCTTTAGTCCTCCACATAACCTCCTTGCTTTTCTTTCTCTTTTGGGGGGGCATCACTGCTCTCCGGTGGTGGGAGTAGGAGGCCCAGCCCCACTGCTGGAATTGAACCTCCGTCCCAGTGGGCCGCAGTCCTGCGCACAACCACTACGCCACCGGGGCTCAGCCCCCCCCCCCTTTGCTTTTCAACACTCTAAGGAGATCTTGCCCCAAAAGATGCCTGTTGACCTAGAACTCATGAATGCGACCTTCGGAAGCAGGATGTCTGCAAGTCTAATTAAGTGAGAATGAGGGCACCGTAAATGCTTGTTCAGATAAGAAAGGGGAAACGCGAACCCGGAGACATAGGCAGGATTCACTCGATGGTCTCTTCCACTGTGAGGTTCCACACATCCATCACCGAAGGGGTCAGAAGTTTATTTTCCACCAGGAATAGAGCTGGACTCTGAGGGCGTCCCTGCGCCCAGCCTCGTCTATGAATGTGCTGGGACCATGAGGGTGTCTCCAATACTCAGCTGAGGGAAATTAGTCTTTTTGACCCTTGGCAAGGGAAATGTCTCCAGTTTGGGGGGGTGGAAATGAAGTTGTCAAACACAGTTCTTAAGGAGAGGGAGATTTATAGGGACTCACATACAAAAGTGCAGGAACTCAACAACAAGAGGGTATAAAAAACAACAGGGAAAAGGCACTTAAAAGCTCAGACCAAACAATATATACTGCACGCTATGTTCAGGCAGGTCAACCAGTGGTCTGAGGTCTCCCCAAGCACCACCCAGATCCGACAGCCCAGTCAATTGTTCATCTTCCAAGAAATCCTTTCCAGAAGCCATAGGGTTGCAGGAAGGTAAAACCAATGACTTCATCGAGGGGAAGAAATAGCCACAGTCAATACAATTCTTGGGGGATCATTTTGATCTTGAAAGCTTGCTTTCACCTGTCTCAGACGTGACCCCTGTGGTTGACTCAACAAGGATCGTGGGTGGCACAGTGGGTGAAGCATGGTGCTAGCTACAAGGTCTGTGGTTCAAGCCCGCTAACCTCTCTGCTCCCACACAGAGCAAAAGATGAGACTGTCTGCTCCTACAAAGATAGGCAGTCTTGGAAAGCCATCGAGCAGGTCTCCCCTGCCTTAATTGAGGGTCTTTTGTGATGGGCAACTGAAAGCTGAGTGCATTTGGATGGTTAGCTGGCTGTTAGCAGTTGGATCTGCCCTATCTCAGAGAAGAATTGGTGTTGCACTTGGAAAATTACTGACCAGAAGAACAATGCAGTCTGTTTCAAAGGCACATAGCTAGAATGCACCAAGGATGGAGGAGGCTGAGACTTGGCCTCGTGTCCTTGGGACATCTTATCAGGAGAGACCGATCACGAGAAAATGATGTCATGCTCAATAAAGTCGAGGGTCAGGAAAAATTAAAAGAGAGGAAGACCGTCAAAGAGATGGGTTGACACTGGCTGCCACGGTGCACGCGCCATGGCAACGACTGTGCAGATGGCGTGGAACCAGACAGGGTTTCCACTGTGCTGTGCGTGGAGTTGCTGGGATGCAGCGTCAACCCCACCCTGGCCCTTCTTTGGGAACAAAGGGCCCCAAACCTCAGATTTCATTTCAGCCAAACCACAAACATCTTTTCCAGTGTCAGTACACGCCTCGCAATATTTCTGACATACGTATCCTGCATATTTGCCCATAATTTAGCTGAAATTTACATTGAACGGGACGTCCTGTCTTTTTGTTGTTTCTTGCTAAATCCAGCGTTCTGCTTCCAGGGCCTTTGGACTTGGCGTCGCCCCTGCACTCTGTCACTCATCATCCCCTGCTGGGTTCTGGTCACTCAGGCTCCACTCAAGTCAAGCGGCCTCTGGCTTTGCCTCAATTTTTAAAAATAATATTTTATTGAGTGGTTGGTGAGAGTTTACGCAACAAGTTAGGTTCCCAGGCAGCAGTCCCCACACAATCTGTGACCATCCTCTTCCTCTTCAGTCCTCTAGGGTCTCCCCCCTGTGATCTGCTCACCTGGGCTTTTGAGAAACCGATGACCCTCTGGTTTCATGGGAGTCCTTGCAGCATAATGGCTTATGTGTTGGGCCCCACAAGGTCAGCAGTTCAAAACCACCCGGTGCTTGTTGGGAGTAAGATGAGACTTTCTACCTACACTTGTAAAGAGTTCCAGTCTTGGAGTCACTATGAGCCAGAATACCCTTGATGGCAGTGAGTTCATTTTCCTTAGGTTCACAGTGATAGTTTTTAAGCAGAGCACTTGTCATCAGGCTACTATTCTTCATATTCTGAGCCACTCTCTTATTTCCATAAAAGGTGACCTCAGGGGTGGTAGTTGCACACGTACATATCACCTTGATAAAAGAATGAAGGGGTGGAGTCTAGGCTGCCCATCCGGTCACACACAGTCTTCCTGTCCCTCGTGTGGGCATGGCCTTCTCATGAGGATGCTGGGAGCTTCCTCTCTTCCTCCCTGGAGGCGGGACATACCTTCTCTCTGTTTCATCTTCCTGTTGAGGAGCCACGTGGAGACCTGTGCCCATGCTGGTTTGCTTCCACCGGCATTGGATCCGCAAGACTTTGCACCCACCAGCCTGTGATCTTCCTGAATTCGGCATCACGGCTTGTGCTGTGTGAGTCAGAAGAGGAATTTATAGATTGGTATCAGACACAGGGGCTAATATCGGACATATGGATTTGATCTAGACTGGACTGGGATGTTTTCTCCATCTGCCACTACTCTATGATAGAAAGCTCTCTCTTACACGCATAGGAATGACTCTGGATTTGCTTCTGTAGGGAACCTGGCCTCACACATCAGGTGATAGGCTCGCTTCTACGTTTGAAGGGTGTCTCAGGGCGAGAGTCCCAAGGGGGCCTCTGTTCTTTACCGTCACAGAGCGCTGATGCAGAAGGGGTTGCCCGTGGGTCTGCTAATGGCAAGATGGGCAGTTTGAAACCACCAGTGCCGCCTGTGAAGAGTGGCAGTCTCAGAAACCCCGGGGGCGGGTTTCCGCTCTCCTATGGGGGTTGTCACGACTCGGCAAAGACACGATGGGCGTGAGCTTTCATTTAAAGTAGCTGCCTCACCCCGCCGTACTCTCCAGCATACTCCCCGTGTTATCTTCTTCATCCCGAGGCTTGTGGGCTCACTGGCTTCTTCCGTCGAGAACCATAGCCCCGGCTCTCTGTTTTCCTGCTTCGTCTCCATCACTTGTACTGACCATATGCTCGACTTTTAATAACCAGTAGCTACATGCATGAGTGGAATGTAAGGTTCAGAGTGATACTTCAGAAACGTCCATGAAGCCTCTCGGGATTTGGTGACGGTTTGCTAATGTTCAGCATCTGAATGGGTAGATTGTGCTCAGGCCAAAGATCTCGCATTTCTACTAAGGGCCCGTTGATGCTATTAGTCTGGGGACCACACCTTAAGAGGCGATGGAATCGTCTGCGATGACGAATGCTCTCCATCTGTCCTGTCCCATAGGGTAGCCCCTAGCCCCATGTAGCACTTGAAGATGGGGCTAGTGTGCTTGGGTGGAGGGGGTTAAATGGTGCCCCTTCACATACCATGTAGACCTGGAATGTCAGAAGCTGAGCTTCTCTGGAAATTGGGACTTTGCAGATGTGGTCCAGTTAAGATTGGCGGGAACTTGAATCTAGCACATCTGGGGGATGGGAGGTTATGAGAAGAGGAGAGGACGACACAAAGAGGCAGGGAGAAGGCTGTGTGATCACAGAGGTAGGGGTCGGAGGATGAACTACAAGCCACGGAGTGCCCGGATTGTCTGCGAACTCCAGGAGTCAGCAGAAAGCCGTGGCAGCTCTGAGGCTCTTTTACAGCCTCCAGAAGGAACTAGCTTTGCCAATATTTTGCATCTGCACTGCTGGCCATCAGAAGAATAAGTGAATGCACTTACACTGTGGTTTGGAGGAAGGGGGGAGGTGCATCATCTTGGAACTTGCCATTCCCAGGGCCCGGCTGCCTGATGGAACAGATCTGCTCCTTCCTGCCATCTGGACCTTCAGAGCACAGATCATGACAAATTCCTGGGAGAATTCAACAGGGGGGGGGGGGCCAGAGGGGACCACATGAGTGACCCCCAAGAGCCCTGTGGTAGGTTGAGGTGCCACCTGCGGGCTGGGAGCACCCAACGGAATTTTAGATTCTGGAATATTTAAGATGCAAAGTGGCGCCCCTGGTTGATGGACACAGTCATCAAGTACCTGAGGACCCGAAGAGGGGAGTCTTGAGTCCACTGAGAGGCACCTCCGAGAAAAGGCCAGGTGCTCTCCATCGGAAAATCCAGTCCCTGAAGACCCCGTGGGGCACAAGTCCACCCTGGCACACATGGCGTCGTCGGCCTGAGGCCTGCTGACGACTGTAGATGAGGGGAAAGTACCACGTCTTTCAACCAAACTGCATGTCCTTCACTAGACCCGTGAAAGCTCTGACGTCAAGTTGCTATCAAAAACTAATGCACCCAAAACACAAGAAGATGAGAAATAATAACAACAGTACACAAAATGATCAGGGATTCATGAGGGTGGGAGTGTGGGGGATGGGGAGGGGGGAAAAGAGGAGCTGATACCAAGGGCCCAAGTAGAAAATGTGTTGGAAATGTTGATGGCAACTTACACGCACATATGCTGGATACAATGGATGCATGGAATGTGCTAGGAGCTGTGAGAGTCCCCCAATAAATGACTATTTTTAATTTAAAAAATTTTTTGTTTTTTTTAAAACACATGACTTTAAACAACAGCATCAACATAGGAGCCCCTCAAAAGCATAATACTGGGGAAATTGTGGCACAAGCAGTAACTAGGAATGGCGACCCCAGTGTCCATGACACTGAACTTGGGGACCCTGGCTTCTGTCCGCCAGGCTGCCGGGTATGAGTATGGGTGGGGGTGACGGATCCTCTGTGGGAGGCAGGGTTTAGGGGACTTTTCTTGTCAGCAGCATGTCTTTCAGAAATAATGACTGCTGCTGACAAGAAGCCATTGTCTTCTAATAATGGTCAGAAATGAGAACAGTGCAGCCTGGGGCCCCTCCTGGGTCCAGCGGTGAGGTCCAGCCCAGGGAAGGGACAGACGCACAGCTCCTCTGACCCCCCTCAAGCTCCGACAAGCTGGAGTGAACCCACACTCAGACGAATGCCTCAGCCACTGCACTGGTAAGAGCCTGTGCCCAAGGTCCCAGTCAGGGTCAAAGGACCTGGTCCCAGCAGTCCAGGGACACAATTTCCCCAGTCTCACCAGCCCCACTCAGCCTTGGGGATGGGTGGACTTAGCACCGAATGTTCCAGCCCGAAAGAAAATACAGATCTCTGCGGGCAAACTCAAGTGTCTTCAGACCACACTGGAACTCCTGGTCAGTGGAACTCAGCTCCCCAGGAAATGAGTGGCCCTGGAGCTTGACCTGGAGAGGTGAGTGTATAAACAGCCTCTGGGTCGAATTCAGAGGGTGAACATGAGAACGGTCATCTTTAAAACATCTTGAGAATCTGCAAGCACTCCAAATCCAGTCAAGGCAGCCTCGCCGTGGGGACTGACTTCGTGGTGGTGTCTTTGAGGAAGGTTAAAAGGATGACATCTGGGGAGGCTTCGGCTGAAAAAAGAAGGTGCTCACAGACTGAGAGCGTTTGTAGAAGTGACGCATGAAGCTACAGCTGAAGGGGCACCAGGCCTTGAACATGATGTTGGCGACAGGGTGTCCAGACCCACAGTGGAGAGCAGGTCTGGAGGCAGCACCGGCCACGGCATCAGCGTCAGGCATCCACACTCACCGCCTGTAATGAACAAGCACTTCATTCTTCACGAACCCAGGCACCCCAGGAGGAGGTGGATGGAGCAGACCACGGAGAGGCACTGTCAGAGGTGGTGACATTAAAATGACTGTCTAATTGGACATCCCCGTCCAGAGAGTGCAAGGAAGAGACGAGCCAGTCAGGGTGCAGTATAGCATCAAAAGACACACCAATTTCCTCTGGTTCCTTAATGCTTCCTTCCCCCTTCCCTCGACTATCATGACTTCAATTCTACTTTAATAATCTGGTTAGACCAGAGCAGGTACATGGGTGCAGATCAGAGCTGGAAACACAAGGAATCCAGGACAGTAAACCCCACAGGACCAATAATGAGAGGAGCAATACTAGGAAGGTCAGGGGAAAGGTGGGGGGAAAAAGGGGAACCCGATCACGATGATCTACATAGAACCCCTTCTCAGGGGGATGGATAACAGAAAAGCGGGTGAAGGGAGACAGTGTAAGACTTGAAAAAATAATAATAATCATTTATTAAGGGTTTAATTATTTATTTATCAAGGATTCATGAGGAAGGGAGGGTGGAGGGAAATGAGCTGATACCAAGGGCTCAAGGAGAAAGTAAATGTTTTGAGAATGATGATGGTAACAAATGTACAAATGTGCTAGACACATGGATGAATGGATGGATTGTGATGAGAGCTGTAAGAGCGCCCAATAAAATGATTCAAAAAGAAACAAAGAAGAATGGACTTTGGAATTTGGTAAGAGGGGTTCAAATCTCGATTTTGTCATAGTTCCGTTTCTTAATCATTTTTTCCCCTTTAACATTTGGCTGTATTACTTTATGTGAACTCTAACACTGTAAGTTAGTTTCTCATCTAACAAGTCATATACAAATCACTCTATGGCATGAGTGACCATACCCATGATGTGTCAGTTTGCTTCCCAGTGTCACCCTACTGTCATCACTGCTAGACCTCCAGCCTCCCCTCCTGACCATCTGTCTCCTCTTTGCTTTGGGACAGATGGTGCCCATTTGACCTTGTATAGTGGAATGTTCTAAGGAACATCACCTTCAAGGGTATTACTGTTTATAGACCCATCAATGATTTGACTGAAATGTAACTAACCCCTGGGTGCAGCTTCAGATCCAAGTTAAAAGAATGCCTTAGGATAGTAGGTTTTATCAGTTCATAAGTTTTCATGAATTTGAGACCTGTTTAAAATTTTTATTCCATTCTATCTGGGATCTTCCATTGTGTTCCTGGTCAGTAGTGTTTTCCAGGTACCATCTACTTCTGATCTTAAGCTGGAGAAGATTCTAGTTGGTGTTTGGTCTTAAATAGATCTTAACTTTATGATTGCTAATCAGCTGCATCTCCCCGACAGATATGCTTTTTTTTGGGGGGGGAGGGGAAACTTACCATAACAGCAGCTCAGTTTCAGTATTGAGGACTTCTCTCTTGTCAAAGGAGGGCAGTGGTGGCTGAGTGGAGAATTCTTGCCTTCCATGCCGGAGACGCTGGTCTGACTCCTAGTCAAGGCACTGCACCCACCTGTCAGTGGAGACGTGCATGTTTCTTTCATGCTGTACAGGTTTCCCAGAGCTGCCAGACTAAAACAGTCTAGAAAGACAGGGCTGGTGGCCTACTTCCCAAAAGCAGCCACAGAGAACCGTGGAGAGGCCAACAATCCAATCCCTGGCTGATCACGTGGATGGACCTAGCACATTTCATTTCTTGGCACCAGGGGTAGGCTTGGGGCCATTCTATGGTCCCGCAGGCCATGCAGTCTGCTACATGCTTTGAGCAGCCCTTCTTTTTAAAAAACTCATTTTATTGGGGGCTCATCCATCGCTTTTCACAATGCGTAAATACATATATTGTATCACGCATTTTCGCATGCCTACTGCCATCATCATTCTCCAAACATCCGCTTTTCCACTTGAGCCCTTGACATCAGCTTCCCATCTTCCCCCTCTCTCCTTGCTCCCCCCTCCACCAACACTCAATACTTTATAAATTATTATTGTTTTGTCATATCTTTTATTTTTTTTATTTTTTTAGGCATCACTGCTCTCAGGTGGTGGGAGTAGGAGGCCCAGCCTTTGCTCCTGGGAGCCGGAATTGAATCTCCATCCCAGTGGGCCACAGTCCCGCGCACAACCACTACGCCACCAGGGCTCAGCCCGTTTTGTCATATCTTACACTGCCTGATGTCTCCCCTCGCCCACTCCTGCAATGTCTGTCCTGGTAGGAGGTTATGTATAGATCCTTATAGTTGGTTCTCCCTCTCTACCCCACCTTCCCTCCACCCATCCAGTAGTTCCGCTCTTACTACTGGCTCCATGGGGTTCATCTGTCCTGGGTTCCCCGCATTTCCATTTCCCATCTCCACAAGTGCACCTCCTCCAGTCCAGCTGGATTTGTAAGGTAGAGTTGGGACCATGATAGTTGGGGGGAGGAAGCCTCCAGGAGCTAGAGGAAAGGTGTATGCTTCATCGCCACCTCGCTGCACTTTGATTGGCCTGTGTCCTCCCCACGACTCCCCTGTAAGGGGGTGTCTGAACATCCCCTCGTATTTCATCTCTCTCCCATCCTCCAAGGCAGGCTTTGTGATTCTGATTGAGAACATTTGAATTTCCGCTTGGTGTGCTCTGCCTCTGAGATGTCTAACCATTTCCACAGAAACAAATCGTTCCTAGACAGAAAGCAAACAGCACTGTTACACCTTTGTCGCTGAGGCGCAGTCCCTGAGGGCTCTGTGGGGGGCCCAGCCACCTCTCATGGCTGCCACAGGGTAAACCTGGGACCCCGGGAATCTGCTCATCCCCACCACCCTGTGTTTTCCCCTGGAGGGTTTCCTCTCCTGGGGCAGCGTTGGACTCACCCGATATGAAACGTCGTCACAAAATGTTGGTGCCAATGTCTCTGGAGTGTGTAGCTTTCTGGGCGAGTTCATCTGTGTGCTCACGTGTTTTTAAATAAAATGAAATTCTATTTTCTGTTTTTCCTCTTTCACTTTGGGCAATGATGGGCACCTCTCTGTGTCAGAATCTAGAGCTCTGAGTATGGGGGCAATGGTATGATGCTGCATGATGCAGTTGAGCTATAAAAGGGTATGTTATCTGTAATACCTTCCAATTAAAAAGGTTTGGGGAAGACAAAACATAAAGGAAGAATTAGTGTGTGTCATTTTTCAATCACGACTTTGAAAAATCTGCATCAGCAATGGAATGTTTCCTTTACACTCATGTATTTTCTCATTATTTTCAACAGGAAAGATAGTCATATCTTACATACATTTTTTTTTCTTAAAAAAGGGCATTAAGGGGCTGAGCCCCGGTGGCGTAGTGGTTGTGCATGGGACTGCGGCCCACTGGGACGGAGGTTCAATTCCAGCAGTGGGGCTGGGCCTCCTACTCCCACCACCGGAGAGCAGTGATGCAAAAAAAAAAGGGCATTAAGTACTCTCTTTATGGTTTGACTAAAAATTTCCAGGGCAAATTGACTCTCCATTCAATCATTCACACAGAATTGGTTTCGTGCATCTTGACATAGCGGCAGTCCCGCCATGTGACAGCACCTTCTCACGGGCACCTGTGTTTGCTGCTGCCACTCTCTCTCCTCTCCTGCCCCGTCTCCTCCAGAGCTTGATCCCGGGGCAGACGCTGCCCCCTTAGATCTTGTATGCTTGATTGTGCAACACGGGGGGTGGGAGGGTGGGGCACCTCCCAGATGTTCCTGCTCACTGTATAGCCCTGTCCCGAAGACTGAGCCATTGGGAATGTATAGGTTCAATTCCAGGCTTGGGATGTGTTCAAGGGTCACAGGTTCAGGGTTCCCACCCATTTCTAACTGGTCTTATTTTAGGGTTTCCTTCCCCACCCCCACCCCACTCGATTCAGGACATTGTGATTCCTTGTCTTGTGACCACGGTGACAGCCGGGCACCATCTAGTTCTTTGGGCCTCAGGGTCCTGGAAGTGGAAGTCTGTGGGGACAGACATGCTCTGTGCACTGGTAATGTTGAAAAGATAATGTGATGACACTGTTAAACACAGATAGTTTCATTTTTCTCCATTTTTTTCTAGTGCTTGCTTGTCCACCTCACAAACTGAAAGAGTCATTTTCCTCTAGTTATAACCATGCTAAATATTTCTCTTTTTATGCAAAATATTGCAATACATCTGAAATACTTAGCCATGTGTCTTTGGATTTACTTTGATGGCAAATGAGTGAGCAGGAGAGTCCAGGAGTGGAATGTGTTAGGGTGTTCTATAGGGCCATCTCTAGAGGAAGTTTCCAGGGCAAGACAGACCCCTTAGTAGTTTGGGACAGTGCTTGAACCTCTTCTCAGAAAAATCTCTTTAGATACATAAAACAGGATATGTAGGACTCTAAAACAAGCCAATTCTATTGAAATCAAGATATCAAAATAAAACTATCTAACCCCCCACCCCCACCCCGGGACAAACAACAGAAACATGGGGGAAAGGAAACAGCAGATGGTGTAAGATATGAAAATAACAACATTTT
>PVJH01025733.1:0-31067 GCA_004026705.1 Nesogale talazaci | reverse complement strand
AGAGGCCTGTGGCAGAGGGGTCCTGGCGGGGAGGGACTCCATGGAAGCAGAGTCAACACACCCATTCCCACCCAGGCTATTCTGTTTCAGCTGGGCCCGCCCCTCACTTCTTCCTCCCAGTCACCCTATTACAGACCAGGAAACAGATCCCACCTACCCGCCCAGGGTCCAAGGTGGAGACCACAGTGGCTTGGCACCTGCCTCCATGCCCTCGTCACACCTTGGATGAGACTAGTCAGAGCTCCTGACCTGGGTCACCTGACAAAGACTCCTGTTTTGCAAACAGGACCCCAAATGCAGGGTCAGCAGCCAGCATGTCAGCACAGATTTAGAGGGACACCAATCAATGCGGAACCTAGACCCAGAGCCGAACCAGGCGATCTTTGTGGAAGAGGCCCAGACACCCCCAGCGGCGGTGTCCTCTGCCAACGCAGGGTGCTGGGGGCCCTGTCCACAGGGGAGAAACCGGGTGGGTCTGATTAAGAAGGCCAGACTCACTCTGGGGAAGAATCTGAGGTCCAATCCGGAGGCAGCCCCTGGGCCCCTCCCATCCCCCAAATGTGCTGCTGGAGGTTGGGGAAGAAGCAGGCAATTTGCAGGTAGGTGTTCAGACCACTGAATGCAAGCGAGCTTGGCATCTGGCAAGACTGTCAAATTAAGGAGTGATTTTTCTCCTGTTATAAAGCCATTAGGACATTTAAAATCCGGGTTGCGACGTTAAAATATGGAGTGGGATTTTCTCCAAAGCCCCCAGGTGAGCTTTGTCCTCAGCGCATGTGAGACCCCATGCATCTAAATCCCCTCCTTGAGGAGTTCGTCCCCAGAGGCAACGGCTGTCCCTCCCTGGTTACCAGCTTCCAGCACAGAGCTCGGTGCCAGAAAAAGTCAACAGGAGATGTGCCGGCATACACACGCCCAGGGCTGCAACTGAGAGCTGTTGACAGCACCCTGCAGAGCCTACCATGTGCCAGCCACTTAGTCTGGGCGCTGGGGGGGCTGTGGGGAGATGGGGCAGACCCACAGATGTCTGGGACACTCTCCCCCTCAACAGGACCTAGCCTGAATGGGAGACACGGGCCAGAGAGAAACCACACACAGATGACGTGACACATGTGGATGCCTCCCGGACTGTTCAGGACTAGTTAGTGTATAACCAGGACTAGTTAGTGTATAACCAGGACTAGTTAGTGTACAACTAGGAAGAGTTAGTGTATCACCAGGACAAGTTAGTGTATAACAAGGACCAATCTGTGTACGACTAGGACTAGTCAATGTACAACTAGGACCAACCAGTGTGCTGCCAGAATTAGTGTATTACTGGGACTAGTTAGTGTATAGCCAGCACTAGTCTCTGAATAACCAGGACTAGTTGGTGTACAACCAGGTCGAATTCATGTGCAACTAGGGCCAGTCAGTGTGCAACCATGGTGAGCTAGTGAACAAACAGGACTCGTCAGTGCATAACCAAGGAAGTGAACGCACCATGAAGACAAGTTGGTGTACATCTAAGGCAGGTTAGTGGACGACTAGGACAAACAAGGGGACAAGCAGGGCAAGTTAATGAACAATGGGTGAGAGTTAGCCTAAAATCAAGAGCAATTGTAAGAGGGACAACCAGGTCAAGTGAGAATGCATTCAAGGTGAACTGCCCTATAACTAAGACTAACTAATGTATAACCAAGACAAGTGAGTGATATTCAGGGCACATTAGTGTGCAACCAACTGGGGAAAATTAATATACACTGAGGGCAAGTTCTTCCATATCCTGTGGGCTCTCTCAGGCCCCATCAAGTCAGAAATCCGACTTCCAGCAAACCTGGAGTGAGAACCAAGCTGGACTTTCCAAATCACAGGGAAGGGGGAAGCACAGAAGGCCTTTTGTAAAGCAGGCACACGAGTCCGTGAGAAGAGCAGTCTCCCCCACTGTGCACCTCATTGTTCCCTCAACATCTGTGCTTCCATAGACACGGGTCAGAGTTGGGGTACAGCCAAAGCCACAGCCTAATACTTGGGGCCTTTAGGGTCCGGTGTTTGTCCAGTGCTGTGTAGGAAGCTGAGCTCTTTGGTGTCACTCAGGTTCTGGATGGTCATGACAAACAGACTCATCTCACACTGTCATAAAGCCTGAGAAGAAGCACATAGAAGACTGTACCAGGTCTTTTGACCAATGTGGTTGCCTTGCCAAACATGCATGTCCTGAAAGCTCACGGGAGTCCTTGCCCTGGAATACTGGGTGTAGTGGGCCACATACCCTCCGGCGCGCGCATGCGTGTGTAGCTGCTGAGTGTACAAGGAGTGCATGCCACCACAGGAGTGGTCAGGGAGGGTCTGAGAGGAGGAGACAGTGGGCTGACCCTCTAGGAGGGGAAAAGGCAGGGGGAAGTCACAGAAACATAAGCAAATGCACCTGCTGCTGTTTTCCCCCATAATCAGACCCGGTCTTCTCAAAATGTTCTTACACACCTTCACTATCAAGGAAAAGACATCTCCTAGGACATTTGTACCTGTGTGCTTACTCTTCTGCAAATAAATCCAGGGATGTGGGGAAGTTATGCAAGAGGCCAAGTTATGAAGACAACTTTGACACAACCGCATTTCTTGAGGGGATGTCACCGGGACCTGTGGGTCCAGCACCCTAGTCTCAGCAGTCCCCGAGGTCCACCGGTATCACACTTTTCACTCAGATTGCTCTGCATCCCAGCATGCATGCTGGGTAATAACAGGTCTTAAAAAGCCCATGACCAGCATCTTAGGGGAAGCCACTGGTCTCTCTCCACCCAGAGGAAAGAAGAATGAGGAGCCCGGAAAGGCACATGGAGCTAATTAGTCCAAGGGACTAAAGGACCACACAAACATCAGTCTCCACAACCACAAGACCAGAAGAACTAGGTGGTACCTGCTAGATGGTCCCAGTGGTCATGACCCATTTGGGGGATGGATGGCCCTTTCACAGGGGTTGCCTGATTCATAACAGTAGCAAAACGACAGTGATGAAGTAGTCACGCAAATAATTTTATGGTTGGGGGTCACCACCACATGAGCAACTGCATGAAAGGGTCGCCGCATGAGGAAGGTTGAGAACCGCTGCACCAGAAGGTCCTGGAGAGTGTGAGGACAGCATGGAACAGGGCTCACCATTCTAAAAATGATCAGTTTTACTGACTATCTGGAAACGGGACCCCCAAATTATGGCCCTCAGCCACCCTCCATGTCTGGAGTTGAAATAGCCTCTGTGCAGAATGACTCATCCTTTCGCATGTTTTTAAAATCATTTTATTGGGGGGTTCATAGAACTCTTATCGCAGTCAATACATACAACTATTGTATGCAAACCACACTTGAACATTTGTTGCCATCATCATTCTTGAAACATCCTCCTACTTAGGCTCCCAGTATCAGCTTCTCATATTTCCTCTCCCTCCCTAATACCCCCTCCCTCATTAACTCTGGATAATTTGCAAATTATCATTATTTTGTCATATCATACACTGCCCTATGTGTCTCTTCATCCACTTCCCTGTTGTCTGTACCCCAGGGAGAAGCTTATATATAGATCCCTATAATTGGTCCCCCCTTTCTACTCCACTTTCCCTCCATCCTCCCAGTATCACCACTCTCACCACTGGTCCTGAAGGGGTCATCTGTCCTGAATTCCCCATGTTTCTGGCTCCTATCCATACCAGTGTACATCCTCTGGTCTAGCCATATTTGTAAGGTAGAATTGGGATCATGATAATAGGGGGCAGAAGAGGAAGCATTTAACAGCTAGAGAAAAGTTGCATATTTCATTTTTTTCCCCAATGATATTATTGGGGGCTCTTACAGCTCTTATAACATTCAATGTACCATTTTTATTAAGCATAGTTGTACACATGTTGCCAAATTCATTTCCAAATATTTTCTACTTTAACCCTTGGTATAAGCTGCTCTTTTCCCCCTCCTTTTTTTTAAATGAATCATTTTATTGGGGTTCATCACGATCCATACACACATCAATTGTATGCTGACCACATTTGCACACTTGTTGCCATCATCAATCTCAAAACATCCTCCCTCTACTTAGGCCCCCAGTACCAACTCCCCATATTTCCCTTCCCGCCCCCTTCCCCTTCCTCCATGAACTCTTAATAATTTATAAATTGTTATTACTTTTTTGTATCGTATACTGTCCAATGTGTTCCTTAACTCACTTCCCTATTGTCTGTGCCCCAAGGAGGAGGTTATCTATAGATCCCTGAAATTGGTCTCCCTTTCTATTCCACCATCCCTCCACCCTCCCAGTATCACCACTCCTATCACTAGTCCTGTGGGATCATCTATCCTAGATTTCCCATGTTTCCGACTCCACTGTAAATCCCCTAGTCTGGTAGAATAGGGATCATGATAGTGGGTGGGAAGAAGCATTTGAGAACTAGAGGAAAGTTGCATATTTCATTGTTACTACACTATACCTTGACTGGCTCATCTCCTCCCTGCAACCCCTCTATAAGAGGATACCCCTTCACCTATTGATGGGCTTTGGGTCCCCAATCTGTACTCCCCCTCATTTATTATGATATAATTTTAATTCTTGGATGCTTGACACCAGATCCCTTCAACACCTTGTCGTCACACAGGCTGGTGTGCTTCTTCCATGTGGGCTGGATGACCGCTTGTTTACTCAAGCCTTTAAGACCCCAGATGCTATATCTTTTGATAGCCAGGCACCACCAGTTTACTTCACCACATTTGCTTGTGCACACATTTGTCATTACTGATCAAATCAGGAAAGTGAGCATGCAATGTTATGAGTTTTAGTTCTTGAAGCCTGATAACCGATCCCGTTGACACCTCGTGGTCCCACAAGTTGGTGTGCTTCTTCCATATGGACTTTGTTGCTTCTGAGATAGATGGTTGCTTGTTTACTTTCAAGCCTTTAAGATCCCAGATGCTATATCTTTTGATAGCTGGGCACCATCAACTTTCTTTACCACCTTTGCTTATGCACACGTTTGTCTTCAGCGATTGTGTCAGGAAGGTGAGCATCGTGGAATGCCAATTTAATAGAACAGTGTTCTTGCATTGAGGATATACCTGAGTAGAGGTCCAATGTTCATCTGCTGTCTTAATACTAACCCTATCAGTATGTGTACGTAGATCTAGTTCCCCATCATCATATATACACATATTTACTTAGGTACATGACTGTATTTAGACCTCTATAAATGCCCTTTACCACCCAGCTTTTCTCTCTATTTCCTTTTACTTTTCTCTTGTCCCACTATCATGCTCAGCCTCCATTTGGGTTTCAGTAATTTCTCTCTGTTACACTACTCTTGATCAATCTCTTTCAGACCTCTCACACCCACCTTGTCACTGATTTTGAATCACTTATTGTTCCCTTATCCTTGGGCTGGTCAACACCACCTCCTTTCCCCCACCTCCCTATCTCCCATGTCCCCCCGGAATCATCAGTCTCATTGTTTTCTCCTCTAGACTGTTCATCTAGCCTATCTTATCTAGATAGACTTGCAGAGATAATAATATGTACAAAAAAACCAAGACATCATAAGATGAAGTGACCAAAGAAAACAAAACGATGGCACCAACAAAATAACCCCAATGTCCAGAAAAAATATATAAATAAGTGAAAAATAATAATAACAAAATGGAAACCTGTAAATGGTTCAAGGTCTGTTTGGTGACCTCCAGAAATGTCCCCCAGTTGAAACCAATAGGGTGCCACACCCTGGTCCCACAGGATACCCTTGGCACACTCTTGGCAACTCCATGCTCTGCTTCCCCTGCTGCTGTGCTGCACACCCTTGGTGTGTGTGTGGAGTGGGGTAGGGGGGGCAGACAGGGTACAATCCCTGTCCCAGTTTCTCCACTTTTGTCCCCTGTAGGGCCTTGTAGATGCCGTGATTCATAGTGGGGCCGGCCATATAGTCCTCTCTGTGCACTGGCTGCTCTGAATGGGAATATTGTCCTCAATGCTCGGTGGGCCAGGATGCCCTCCAGTCTCTCTTCCTCCCCCCTTCATTTGTTCTCGTGTGCTCTGATCAGGCATGTCTGACCTCCAAAACAAACTCTTCTGGGGGGATAGTTGGGATTAGGGTTGGGCCCTCAGAGGCCTCCACTGGCTCCTCACTCCATGCTGTCACGCTGTATTCACATCCTGGAACACCAGGTTTAACTTTGGTCCCTCTTTCCCTGTGGAGATATAAACAATATGTGCCCCTTGGGTGGCACATCGCCATCTTCCACCACCCCCACGCCTCACTCGGCTACCCTATGTAGCCCTGGATTTGGTCTGGCCCCTGCCATACTACCTGGGCCTCACCCCAGGAATTACTGTCGACTGTAGCTTAAGATGGATTTTAAAGGGCAGCCTCTACAGGGACAAAGTTCATATTGTTAGGAAAGAAGGAGGCAAGCCAACAGGAAACACGAGGAGGAAGGGTGACAAATGACAGTAGGCCTAGGGGATGGCAAGGAATGAGTTGAATCAGTTTAATTAAAAAAATATTAAGACCCTCCAGCAGTGGCCCTAGAGGATTAAGGATGTCACCGGGAACTTCGAGGTGAGTTGCTGAGCAGGGACGTCTGTCCTGGAATGATGGGGTGTTTGGAGAGCTGAGTTCTGATCCCATCTCTGGCCCGACTGGCTGTGGGACCTGGTCTGAGTCATTTCTTTTCACAGCCTCTCCGTTTCCATTCATCCAGGGAGAGGGCTGCTCTAGAACAGCGCTCAGACCGGAGTGTACATCAGCCATCCAGGAGCCTGTGACCGCCCAGGTCACCGCCCAGGGCTACGGCGGAGTCAGAAAACACAGAGGACGCTTGGGGACCTGGACATCACGTCACACATCGTGCTTTGTGTCCAGGCAAGACTGACAACTGATCATATTGCTAGTTCTTTTTGTTGTTGTTGTTTTTTTGTTGTTCATGATCCTTTTAATTTTTATCAGTTTATTGGGGACTCATACAACTCTTACTACAACCCATACATCAATTGTATCAGGCATATTTGTACATACGTTGCCATCATTCTTTCCTAGACAGTTACTTTCTGTTGAGTCCTTGGTATCAATTCCTCCTCACCCTTCCTCCCCCCACCCCAGGACCCCTTGATACATTATAAATTATTATTACTTTCATATTTCACACCGACCGCTGCCTCCCTTCCCCCATGGTTTCTGCTGTTCTTCCCCCTGGAAGGGTGCGTGCAGTTGTGGGCTCGGTTCCTCCCTCCGGCCCCTCTTCCTCCAACCCCCTTCTCTCTACCCTCTGGTCTCACTAGTCCCATCCCTGCTCCTGGGTTGCATGGGTCATGAGCTCTTATCACAGTGGCTTTCATTCCCAAGATCAGTTGTTTGAAACAACTAGCTGCTCTGCTCTGCAGGAGAAGGAGGGCAATCTCTCACAAACACAGGTCCGCCCTACCTCGAGATCTCCGTGTGTCTTGGCATTGGTCTTCCTCTGGGTCTAGGAGTTTCCCAGTGCAGGACCCTAGGTCCAAAGGATCCTCTCTACTCGTGGTTCTTCTTTCTGGGTGAAACTAAGAACCTCTACTCTCTGCGCACTCACCTTTCCTGTTATCTCATGCAAGACCGAATGCCGCCCACCTCTCACCCTTAATCTTCTCATTGGCTGAAGGAGTCAGATCAGATCATGGGGAATCATCATACGTAGCTGACAAAATATTGCCTAGCCGCGTGGCCATGTGTTTTGTGGGTACACAACTCAAACCGTGACTGAGGCCATCTCTATTCTAGCTCAGGGGAAGGGGCAAGAGCATGGAGGGCACTAGACTCAGAAGAAGTGCACCTGATTCTACTTATATTCCACTCCTGGGAAAGCAGTCCTATGGCCACACCTACCTTCAAGGAAAGCTGGGAAATGTAGTCCACAGGAAAGTAGATCACGGCCATCAAGTCCATTCTACGTCAGAGCAACCCTGTAGGACAGAGTGGACCTGCCCTGTGGGGTTCTGACGCTGGAAATCTGTACTGGAGAGTCTCATTTTTCTCCCTTGGAGCAGTGGTGGTTTGGACCTTCTGACCTTGTGGTTGACAGTCCAACTGAGAATCCACCATGCCACCAGGACATCGTGGCCCACAGGAAGAGGAGGATGGCGGGCTTGCTGAGCAGCTGTCACAGCCCTCATCCGAATCATATTTAAGATTCTTTCTCGAAGCCGTGTTCCTGAATGATCATGCTTTTGCTACCATGGCCATGGTAACAGCTCCATGGGGGACTTCTTGCACCCCTTCCCCTGTTGGGTGCACCCTCTGGGGTGGATGAACCCCAGAAGCCAGGCGACACCTCAGTCGCCTTGTTGGCCCCCATTGAAGTGCTCAGCACATATTTCACACAGATGATGCTCCAGTGTTAACCAGATGAATGAATTAAATATCTGACCAGACAAGTAAGCAACTAAAAAGCTAACTAGCCAAGAGGCCAACGGCAGGAGCCCTGGCCTCTGTGGATGTGGTTAGCTCCAACAGTGGGGCTCTCTCCAAGCCTGGGGGTGAGTGAAGTTGGGCGGCTGTGGTTATGAGAGGTTGTGAAGGGCGGCCGAGCTGACTGGGCCTCACAGCGCCTGTGCATAGCCAGCTGATGGAAGCACTGCCTGGTCCTGCGCTGTCCTCACACTGACTGCTCTGCTTCAGCCCTTGTGGGAGCCTCTGTCCACCGACCTCCCTGTGGGACTTCCCCTTTTTCTCTGACACCCACTTTCCCCTTCTCCAGACATCATGTCCTTCTCCAGGGACTGGTCCCTCCTGACAACACGTCCGTGGGATGAAGTCTTGCCACCCTGGCTTCTAATGAGAATCTGGCTGTACTTCCTCTGAGGCAGGTTTCTCTGTCTGTCCTCCGACAAGCCCAGGATTCTGACCCTATGAAGTTGCTGGAAGCATCGAATGAGTCAGTGCTGGCAAAGGACCATGTTCAACATCTGCTCCATCACGGTATTTCCCTGGTTCACATTCTCCAGCAGTGGGTCAGGCAGCAGCCCGCTTTTTATTTGCCGATAGCCTGGAAGTGTGGCTCCCTGAAGGCGACTTCATCCAGGGATCCAGCCGACCTTCCTGATGTCCCAGCCAGATGAGAACAAGCACCACTGTGACTGTAGCACTTTTGATTCCCTGTGGGTTTTTCCACAACTGCTCTAGTCCAGGGGTCGGCAGGTGTTTCCTCTAGAGAGTCAGATAGTACCTGTTTGCAGCTTTGGGAGCCTTGTGGTCCCCGTCAGCTCCCCAGCTTAGCTGGCTCAGCACGACAGTGGCCCTTCTAGCTGCTGTGGACTTGGTTTTGACTTGCAGTGACCCTGTGGACAGAGTGGAGCGGCCCCCTCAGCTGTCTCCCTTACTGAACACACTGCCCCGTCCTTCGCCTGGGGAGCAACCGGCATGGGCAGACCCATGACCTCTCAGTGTGCCGCCCGCCTGGGCTTTCCCAGAGGCTCCAGCTTTGCCAGTGTCACTCGACTCTTTTTGCCGTAGCTGATTGGACCAGTGGTTACAGTGACCCACGTCCTTGACATTGGCCCCTCCGATTCTCTACCTGGGGCTTGTACCTCACCTTGCGCCTGCATTTCTTGGTGTTGCTTTAAGAGAATGATCACAAGGGGGTGCCTTTAATGAACAGAGGTACATTTTCTCACCATTCAGGAAGCTAGATGCCTGAATCAGGGGGCCGGTGACAGGGAAAGGCTCTCTCTGAGTGTTTTGAGGAAGGTCCTTGTGGCTCCATTGCTGTTTGTCCCTGAAACCCTTTGCGTTCTTCCTGTGGCACGTGCCTTTTCCTCTGTGGCTCCCCTGTCCCAATCGACTCTCCCATCTCTCAAGGGGATTTCTTTAAGACATGGCCTACATTGATATGGTCTTGTTGATATACAAAAGAACATTATTCCCAAATGAGGTGGCAACCAGAAGTATGGGAACGAGGGTGGATGACACAGCAAGAGGCTTCCAAGCCTTTGTGGAAAAGCCCCGTTGTCTTGCACTCCCATCTTTGCAGGAGCTTTTGGAAGCCTCCTCCTGTTTGAGGGGACACAGTTCAGCCCCGACAGGATGGCGGCGTGTGCATGAGAAGGACAAAGAGTCCTGCTCCCCTGCCTATGTGCCCGGTGTGCCCAGCTCTCCAGCTGCTGGGGGTGTTTTATGAGTGCACATGGTATAGAGCAGGGGTCCTCAAACTTTTTAAACAGAGGGTCAGTTCACTCTCCCTCAGACCATTGGAGGACCAGACTATAGTTAAAAAACAAACAAACTATGAACAAGCTCACTGCGGGGCCTGGAATGAGTTGGCTGTTAAGCAGGACAGGCAGCGGCAGCAAAAATACCCAGTGGACCTGATAAATGTCTTCGGCGGACTGTATGTGGCCCGTGGGCCATACTTTGAGGACGCCTGGAATAGAGTCTGGGCTGCCCAGGGACTAGTCAGTGAGTGGAGGATGAGAAGGCAGAAAGACTTGTACTCCCGGGAACAGAGTTAAACAATGGCCACGAGAGGGGGATTCCAGGAACCACCGTGTTGGCCAATAGGAGACAGGGGTCCAGATGACTTCCTTTCTGTGTGGCAACCCTTGGGTGGCTTCTGTTCCCAGTCTCCTGGCCATGCATTTGGGGCCTTTTCTACTCACCTGAAGGTCTCCCCCTGAACATTCCTGGGGACCTGACAGAGGCAGCATGCTCTGTGCCTGCTATGATGTTCTGAGGCTTCCCCCATCCCCCACCTCTCACCTGGAGGCCTACTTGGCTTTCCCTCCCCTGTTCAGATCTCTTGGGGCCCTGGAGTCACCCCAGGCTGCCAGGGGCTTGGTTTGCCTGGTCTCTGTGGGCTGAGCCTGCTCAACAGTGTGTGAACCCCCTGGTGCTCACGCACTCACATGCATGCTCTTCTATACACCCATGCCCACACTCACACCCACCCGCCCACTCTCCCCTTTTATACATGCACTGACAAGCCTCTCTCTTACCCCCACACACCCTCACATCACTCCACACACACACACACACACACGATTGAGTAACACGCTCTCATTCCTCCACCTAGACGCTGGCTTTCACGTGCATTTGCACACACAGCCGCCCACGCTCACACTCACACACACTCTCATGAACACGCAGCACCTCCTGTTTCCCAGCCACCATGGAGGCTGCGCGGCGCCAAGCTCCTCCTCTTCACGCCAGCAGCATCTTAAACGTAGACTGCCGAACCATTCGGCAGCGTCCGGCCTTGTTCCCAGTTCTCCCACGTTTCCTCCCATTGGGCCGGGGGAGTGTTTGCTGCGTGTGTGTGTGTGTGTGTCCAAGGAAATGGCCCAGGCTTGTCAGGTTTATGGATGAGGGAGGGAGGCTTCGAATGCTAATTCCAGGGAGGGGAGGACCAGAGGTCCTCCTGGTGGCGGAGCCAGCTCTGAGAAATGCCGCCTGGCCCAGATTCGGGAGTGGGGGCAGCAGGTGGAGCAGGCGGAGGCAGACACGGGGTATTCGGTTGGGCGCTTGCCCGGTTCTCCTTGTGGTGGAAGGCAGGCCCACTTTCATCCCCTCTCATAGCCAGGAGAAGTTGAGGCTCTGGCAGCTTGCAGACACCAGTCACAAGGCGGGACTAGTCATCCTTTGGGGAGACTATGAACCCTTCGTGCTGTTTTAACTGAAGTCCCATTCGGGGGGTCCTTTGATTCGACACACAGAAGTGGATTCACTCGTGGTTGGGAGGCTGCATGTTCAAGTGCAGAGCCAGGGCCCGAGAAAGGCTTTCCCTCGGTGGTGATTCTGGGGTAAGTCCTTTCTCCCTCAGCTCCTGGTGCCTTGGGTTGATGTCCCCACCCCCTGTTTCCACGACTGAGGCTACCTCTCCGAAGTGACATGTGTAGTTTGAGGACTCGCTGGGATCATATAGGGGGTCATCTTTACAGGACGGATTTTAGGGGATAAGCTTCAAACCATACAGAGGGGTGTGTGTGTGTGTGTGTGTGTGTGTGTGTGTGTTATAAACGGAACCAGCCAGACTGTGTGAAGCAGAGCATGGCCCCAGCATTCAAGGAAGACTGATGAACAACCCGTGATCCCCAGAGGACATGGCCTTGAGGACTTGAAGCGGGGAGGACTTGAAGCACCGGCTGAGGAACATCAAAGCCTGCAGCCTCTGGAATGGATTCCAGCTCAATGTAAAGACAGCCCAAATCCTCACAACCGGGCCAACAGACGGCATCATCCATGGAGATGGAGATGGCCGTTGTCAAGGGTTTTGTGTGGTGTGAATCTGCACCCAGAGCCGCAAGTCAAGAGATCAGAGAGGTATTGCCTTGGCTCCATCTGCCTCACAGGTCCTTGTCACATTGTTGGGGTGCAAGGATGTCTCTTTCAGGACTCAGGTGCATCTGCCCGCAAGGCAGGGCATCTTTACCTGTCTCCTGTGCCTTTGACACTTGGACCATGCAGGAGGATGGCTTAGAAGCAACGATGGTGAGATTTCTTCTCAGGTTCTTCGGGCATGTTATCAGGAGAGAGCAATGCCTGGAAATGGACGTCATGCTTTGCAAAATAGAGGGATGGAAGGAAAAGAGGAACATGACCTTTGATGAGCTGGACGGGCCCCAGGACTCCAAGAATGGGCTTAAATCTAGGACTGTTCCTGAGAATGGCTCAGGACCAAGCAGTGCTATCTTCTGCTGCACATGGGGTCACAATGAGGCAGAATTGACTTGCAGACCCCCAGGAACACTAACCAGACACCTGCGCCCACCAGACGCGATGTGGGAGTGAGCTGGCTGCTCAGCCACAGGGGCACCTGGAGGTTTGGAAGTGCTCAGGGCCAAGGCAGGGCTTCTGTGCTGAGGGAACTAGAGAAGAGGTCAGTTCCAAGTCTCCCCAGGAACCTGGAGAGAGGTTACCCCACCTAGAGACTCCCAGGGAGGGGCTCATGCCCCTGCTGGGGAGGCCCCTGCTGGGGAGGCCAGGCAGGCTCAGGTCTGCCCTGGCGGCTTCCTAAGAGGCCTGAAAGGGACCTTGATTCTCTTGGGCCTCCTCCCCAACTTCCCTCTGCTCTCCTTTCCCTCCACCAGGCGCCCCTCCTTCCCTGCCTTCAGGTAAAGCTGTTGAGGTGTCGCGTGAGGCTGCACTGAGCTTAGATGTGAAACTGTCCCTCAGAGGCAGAAAGCGGCTTATTTTACAATGTGACAAGGGGAGAATTCTCTTTCTCAGGTTTATGGGGCCTGGTGTTAATAACACACACCAGTGGGAAAGAAACGGGCTGGCGCCGGCCCCCCACGTGTCCGTCCGCAGGCTGGCTGGCTCACCCCACTGATAGAAGCAGCAGTGACTTGATCGAGCAGGATAGAACTGCCCTCGGGGGTTCCCGAGACTGTGTCTCTTTAGGGCCACCGAAGGTCGCATCTCTTTGCTTGGGCGGGGGTGGTGGTTTCCAACTGCTGACTTTGGGCTTTGCTGCCCACCCACGGAGCCACTACACCCAGTGTTGGCGCGGATCTAACCCCTGGACTCTCATCCTTTACATTGATAGATGGGGAGTCTCTCTGGATTAAATGATATCTCATCATCCTACCTGTCCCCACTTGCCCTACAAATATGCCATGAAACCTCACATCTACACTCAGGCATGGAATCCTCTTGTGAATGGAGGGGTGTGTGTGTGTTTCTTTGTTAAGCGAATGAGGCCATAGCTGTGCAGGGGGTGTTGAAGCACTGTGCTGGTACTGGAACCTATCAGTGGCTCAGATAAAAAGGGCAGTCTTGGATGCCTGTGGACGGGTCCTGCTCCAGCCTGTAGGGTCACACGGTGAGTCAGACTCCACCCCACGACAGCGTTTGCTCGGAAGACGTTGGTGTTGGGTGTGTCATGGACAAATCACAATGGAGACATGAAAGCGCCAATTTGGCACCAGAATGAATCCTGGTGGGAGGCAGGCAGATCTGTCTCAGAGTAGCCACTCCATGTATGTAACCTCTTTTCTTCTTTTTGCACCCCCCTGACCCACCCTTCTTCCTCTCCCTCTCCCCCACTCCTCCCAGCCCATCATGTCTCCAAAATTTTTTTCCTGTGGAGTGAAAACCATTTTCCTTCTCCTTTATAATATTGGTGTCATGAGATATTTATTTACTGCTATGAGATGGACTAACTTTGTTCAGCATAACGCCTTCCAATTTTGCCCGTGGCACCAGGAATTTAACAGGCTCACCCTCATTTTGAGGGGTGCATACTATTCCACTGTGTGTAGGGACCAGAGTTTATTTATTCTTTCCTCCACAGATGGGGTTTGAGGTTGTTTCCATCTTTTTGCTATTATAGAGAGCGCTGAGATAAACATGGGTGTTTGTGTTTTGTTCTTTATTTCTTGGGGGTATATTCTGAGTAGAGAGATTGTGGGATGGTCTAGTATACCTGTTTCCCTTGGTTTAAGAGAGAGCCATGCTGTTTTCCACAGCAGCTGTGTAATTCTGCAGCCCCACCAACAATATTCTGATTTCTCCACATCATCTCTGCCATTTGTCAATTTATGTGTGTATGTGTTTCGGTTTTGCTAAAAGTGTAGGTATGCAGTAGGAATTTCATCCTTTCTTTAAATTAAAAGATTATTTTATCGGGGGTTCTTACAGCTTTTATAACAATTTATATATCAATTGTTTCAAGCATATTTGTACATATGTGGCCATCATCATTTTCTAAATATTTGCTTTCTGTTTGAGCCCTTGATATCAGTTTCTCCTTTTTCCCTCCCCCTCCTCTTGTGACCTTTTGATAATTCATAAATTATTGTTGTTTTCATGTCTTATTTTCATGGACCACTGTTTCTCTTCACCTGAATTTTTGTTATTCATCTCCCTACGTGTGGGGAGGGGGAGGATTATTTGTCAATTATTGTGATCAGTTCCCCTTCTTATCCTTCTGCCTCCACCTTCTCCCCACCCTCCTGGTATTACTACTCCCATTTCTGTTTCCAAGGGGTTTATCTGAGTTGGATTCTGCATGTCACGAGCTCTTATCTGGACCAGCGTACATGCTCCAGTCTAGCCGCAACTGAAAAGCAGAATGGGGGTCATGATAGTGAAGGGTGGGGAAGTCTCAAAGAACCAGAGGAATATTGTGTGTTTTATCAGTGGTATATTGCACCCTCATTGACCCATCCCTTCCTTGTGACCTTTCTGTGAGGGGGTGAAATATTGTCTACAGATGGGCTTTGCGTCTCTGCTCTGGCTCTCTTCATTCTCCACAATATATATTTTTGTCTATTGCTTGAGGCCTTCTGGTGCCTGTTTCCTGATTCTGTTGACGCCTCGTGGTCACACAGGCTGGTATGCTTCTTCCCTGTGGGCTTTGTTGCTTCTCAGGTAGATCAACCCTTGTTTACTCAAGCCTTTAAGACCCCAGACACTGTATCTTTTGATTGCCAGGCACCATCGGCTTTCTTCACCACATCTGCTTATGCGCCCATTTTGTCTTCAGCGATTGTGTCAGGAAGGTGAACATCACAGAATGCCAGGTTATTAGAACAAAGTGTTCTTGTGCTGAGAGAGGGATTGAGCAGAGGTCCAAACTCTGTCCACTTTCTCAGTGTATTGCCATATAAATATATGTACATAGACCAATACCTCTATTTCATGAATTAATGCATTTAATATAAGTACATACTCATGCTTATACTTCTATGCATATTTTTGCTTTCTATATCTTTTCTCTGTTTTTTTTTCCCTTCCTCCTGCTTCACCATCATGCTTGCCTTTCTTCTGCCTCTTAGTAATTCCTTTCAGCTAGATTGCTATTACGCTAACACTCCCGGGATTTCTACGTCCTCCTTGCTGTTGATTTTAATTCTCTATTTGTTTCCCTGTCTGTGGTGTTGTTTGCTCACTGCTCCTCCTCCCACCTCCTCCTCCCTTCAGTTCCCTCCAGAACCATCAGTCCCATTGCGTTCTCTTTGGGCTTGTTTCTGTGCCTCTCTTATATGGGTAGGCAAAACAATAATATGATTGAATAAAAAGAAAAAAAAGCAAAAAAAAAAAAAAAGGAAAAAAAACCTAGCAAAAAAACCTGAAACAGCATACATGCATACATACATATATAATTTCAGGGTTATCCATGACCTTTATGACTATCTCCTGAGGGGTTCTGGGAACTGCCCTTTTAGCACTAAGTCTATTTTGGGGACGCCTCAAAGTCTTTGTGGCTTGGCTTTGCTCCGCTGCTGGTCTGTTAAGTTCCCTTCTGGCTTGTCCCAGGGGCTGGTTGTAACAAGTGGGTCGCCAGGCCTCTCAGTCAGCAGTAAAGCAGGTGGACCGTCTGCAGTGATGAGGCTTCCTTTGAGCGTGGGGCTCATACCTCATGCCAAAGGGTGACAAAGGACCAAGCAAAACAAGGACCAAGAATGTCCCTGTCTGTGAGGGTCTCTAGTCACTGGCCTTGGATTGGGGCCAAGTGGCCACCAAGGCCATTCGATGGGCTGTGTTGGCTCAGACCTGGGCCCAACGTCTGGCTGACGACCTATCCGTCTGTAGTCTCCCCAGGCAGGCTGTGTCACACAGGGCTTTTGCAGCCTAGACTTGGGTCTCCGTTCCTCAGCAGCCAGCAGAGAGGCCCTCTATGAGGCTGGTAGCAGGAGAAAGAGGTTTCTTCCAGGCTTCCCTGCTGAGCGTGGGCCTGTGGGCAGGTGCAGGGAGTGGCGTGTGCAGCCCGGGCCCTGGGAGCAGTCACCCCGGGCTGGCATCCTGAGCTGCTTCTGAAAGTGCCAGGGCTGGGCGTGGAGGAAACTGCGCTTCCTCCAAGGTCCCCGCGCGCTCGGCTGCAGCGTGCTGGCTGGCGCTGGCAGGCATCTTTACAAAGGGTGCTGATTTTATCAAGCTTGGACGGGAGCCAAGCCTGTTTGTAATCTGCAGAGCAGTCTGAGCTGGGAGCCCCAGAAGCCTGGCAGCACCTGGATTCTGCTTCCCAGCCTCCCTTCACGCTGGCACCCTGGTTCCAGGTGGAATGAAGATGTAGACGGAAGGCACTTCGGGGTGGTGGGTGGTGGGTGGGGGAAGATGCTGAGTGTTGTTTTGTTACTCTGTCAAAAGGGGCTAGTTTTCCTCTCTTGTTCTGTCTTTCTCTCTCTCTCCTTAAATGATCCATGCCGCATATGGCGATCAGTGCTGTGCATTCAGAATTTAGGGGGGCTGAGCCAGGCACAATTAGAAGAGTCACCGACATATTTCATCACCATGCTCGCAAAGCGGAGAGCCAGCGTGGATCTAGATGGCCGAGTGGGTTGCCCGTTGGGTTGGTAACCGTGAGGTCAGCAGTTTGAAACTCCCCAACTACTCCGCAGAAGAAAGATGAGGCTTCAGCTCCTGGAAAGATTCATGCCTCAGGCACCCAGAGGGGCCGCTCTGCGTTGTCTGGCAGGCTGGCAAGGAGTCGGCCTACACTCGTCAGTGGCAGTGAGTCTGAGTGTTTTCAAGGCTGCGGGGTCGTAGAGGGAGAAGGTGGGGATTTTTCTGCCTGGACTTACTCCAGCCTGACGGGGGGAGTCCAGAAACAGAGATGGGCTCTACACGGAGAAGAGGCTCTGAAACACCAATATTGTGGCTGTCACGTACTCTGGTGCCAGTGTGACTAAGAGTGTAGGGGTGGAGTCTCGCCTGTCAATCTGGAGATAACCTCTGAGACCTCGCTGTGGGCATGGCTTTCGCTGAGAATTCTGGGAAATCTTGCCATATTTGGCAATTGGAGGTGAGAGACTTGATTCAATCTCTTGGAGTCGGTCTACCCACAAGACGTGTGATGGCAAGCTGATAGATCCTGAATTCTGAAACCTGGAGGAGCTGGAGGAGAAGTCACCTGGGCTTGCCTTGATGGATCCAGACCTCTGGGGCTGGAGAAGCCACAGAGAGACCCCTGCCAGTGCTGAGGGGCTTTTACTGCTGATGAATACTGTTGATGGACCCTGCGTCCTGGAAATGAGGAGCCACAGGGAGAGCCCTGCCAGTGACAGGATGCTTCTACTGCCACTGGATACACAAGACTCTGCACCCACTGGCCTGTGATTGTCCTGGTGTCATTGCACGTGTTTCATGAGTCAGAAGGAGACTTTATAGACTGGTTTTGGACATGTGGGCTAATATCGGACTTATGACATTGGACTGGATTGGGTTGGGATGCTTTATGTTCCATTCCTCTTGTATATAAACCTTTCCTTTATGTCTGTATGAGTGTCTATAAATTTGTTTCTCTAGTCTACCCAGACTCACACACCTATTGCCACGAAGCCCATTGTGATCCATGTTGTGGTTGTCAGTTCCCACCAGTGTGGCTCTGACTCACCCTGCCGCCATGTGCAACGGAATGACCCCTCTCCTGTCCCGAGCGGTCCTCTTTCTCACTGACCCTCTGCTTTACCAAGCACGATACCGTTCTCCAGGGTCTGAGCTCTCCTGACAGCATATCCAAAGTACACGAGATTAGAAGACTCGCCCTCCTCGCTTCTAAGGAACATTCTGGCTGTACTTCTTCCAAGACAGATTTATTTCTTCTTCTGGTAGCCCATGGTATTTTCCATAGTCCTTGCCAACGTCATCATCCATACGCATCTATTCTTCTTTGGTATTTCTTATTATCTGACTTTCAAAGTGTAGGTTGGCCTCCAATGGAGTTCTCATCAAGATTTGTCTAAACCAGAGCTTTGAACCGGTTCAAAACAGGTCCGTCATTGCAGTCATGAACAAGGGCTCTGTCTATGTTGCACAACAACCACACCCATCGCCCTGGGTACTTTGATCCCAGCAGGAAACAACCATCGGGGCCCCCCTCACAGATGGTGACCACCAGCCTGCCTGGACTGTCTGCTCCTCAGGAGTCCTGCCACTGTCCTTTGGTCCTTCCTCCTGAGGACTTGGGGGCCTGATGTAGGGGATTGGATTTAAAAATGACAAATTTTAAGGAAGCGTCTTTCTCCCAGCCATTCAGCTAGCAGTTGAGAGCATAACCCCTTGTCCCCGGGGGCTCCTCTCGCATAAAGATCGCAGTTGAGGAAATGCCACGAGACAGCTTTGCTCTGTTCAGATTGGGTCATCGTGGGTCCTTGAAAAGCGGCAAGAGAAGGCCCCCAGGCTGCCACTGCCTCCCCCTACACCCTCTCCCTCTCCCCTCACCCAGAAGTGCCCTCAGCAGCATCTCACCTTCTCCAAGTCCAAACCAAACCCATGCCATTCAGTGGATTCCAGCTCAGAAAGTACTCTTAAGGGATCTGAGAGATTGTCGTGATGGAAACAGCCAGGCAGTGGTGGGTTTGAGCTGCTAGCCAGCAGCCTGATGCTTACCTTACTGTGCCACCAGGAATGCCACAAACCAAGTCCTGCCCCATGGCCACCCGGTGGATGCCGACTTCTCCAGGTGCCGTCAGGCGGAGGAGAGCTGCTCCTGGGTGTTCCCAGTCTGTATCTCTTCCGTGGGAGCAGACAGTATCATCTTTCTCCCAGGGAGGGCTATGGGCACGGTGGGCTAGCAGCCCACTGCTTAACCGACCACACCACCAGGGCTCCTTTGGAACCCCCGAGTCCCTGGCAGAGCCCCACACCCACCTCTTTCTCTTTTTCTAGGCCCCTCATGGGAGAGGCTTCCTGTTCACCAGCTTGGTGGTTGGGTCCAGGCTGTCTGAGAAGAGAGTCTAGAGGTGGTGGTAACACCTGTACTGACTTCCCCCGGAGTGACCCCCGTGCCCCATGCAGGCCTGACTCAGCGCCTTTCCCTGCATCGATCGCAGGATGCCTCGGATAAGATGCTGCATTTGGGGGCGTAATTAATTCAAAGGCAATCAGGTAGTCAATATTCCCTATTCTGCCTGCCAGTAGGAATTAATAGACAGTCTTTCAATCAGGGACAAAGGCAAAGATAATCGATGTTACCCAGGCAAGTCCCCTCTGTCCTCAAATACCTATTCATTTTGGGGGGATTTCAAACCCTCCCAGAAGTTCCTGTCCCGGCCTCTACCTAGTTATAGAAAAGATACCCGATTCTCAAGGCCCTTTCTGGATGGTCCATCTCCACACCAGGAATGCTGAGTGAAAACGCCGGCTCGTGGGCAGGGGCCCCAGGTTCCTAAGCTGGGCCAGTCCAAAGGCCCGAGAAATCTCCCTGCAAAAGTCAGTCGATGGGAACTGCCTGGCGGTGACAGATGACGGGGACAGTGCAAAGCTGTGCTTTGTCCAAAGGGTCACTGATTTGGGAGTGGATTCTACGGTAGCTATTGTGAGGGACAAAAGAGACCCCAGATCTCAAATATAATTTATAGAGAAGTTACATTACATTCTCCCCCCCCCACCCCCGCCAATTAGTTTGCACTGAATTGATATGTCGCTAAAGAAGCTGAGTCCACTTCCGCTTCCCTTCCCCTCCCTTTTCAGCCTGTTTAGCTCTTGGGCGGGGTGGGGAGGGGGTGGTGGAGGTCTGGAGGGTTTGTAAGTCTGTGGGTCTCTTTTGAAAAATGGACCATGCATTTGTCTGGCCCCTCTCCTCAACTCAGATCAGCAATAAGATCTCGCCCCAAATGTGGCTCTTGTTCACTCTGCTTGCCCCTCACCACCCATCATTTCCAATCCCTCCCCTCTCCTGGGCCCACCCGTCCCGGACCTTTTCATAGTCTTCAGTGCTTTATCCTTTGATTGTGAACCACTTTTCCTTGTCTTTGTTTTTCCTTCAAATAACGATGCCATTAACTATCTGCCTTTATAAGACTGACTTTGCTCAGCCTAGCGCCCTTTTCTTTTTGTTCAGGTCTTGCAGCACTTAAGAGAGCTGTCATTGTTTCTGGTGGATGCATACTATTCCCGAGTTTGTTTCTCCATTCCTCTAGAGTCAGAGTGTTTAGTTGTTTCCTTATTTGGGCTCTGATGGAAACTAGTGCAATAGACATGCATGTGTCTGTGTCTGGGAGAGCTGTCTTCTTCATTTCTTTAGGGTTTAGAACAAGTAGAAGGTATTTTTGTATTTGTCTCGGGAAGCACCACACTGATTCTATAGTGGTCGTACTTTCTGCAGCCCCACCAGCAATGAATGAGTGTTCCCATCTCTCCACATCCTCTTCAACATCTACTGTTTTTAGTTTTGCTAAAAGTGTCGGCGTGAGGTGCTGCTTCCCTGGTGTTTTCATTTGCATTGCTCTTATTCCTAATGAACACGAATGTCTCTTCATTTGGTTGTTGGCTGCCTGGATGTCATCTTTAGATAATTGTCTTGTAATGTCTTGTCCCCATGTTTGACTGGGTTGTGTGCATTTTTTCTTATTAAGGTGTTAACAGTTTTCTAGATTTTTGGAGCTGTCTGCTTAGCTGATGTTTCATTGCTAAATATTTCCCCCCAATCTGTAGGTCATGTCAAATTTTTGGTGAAGACTTTTGATGAGCACCTGTGCGGTAAGGAGGCCTCAGCCCTGTAATTTGCCTGGTGTGGTGTGGACATTTCTCATGAGTTTTAGAAATGTGTCTATACTTTTGGTTAGGACCCTTCACTTTGTCCCGATGTTTTTGTTGATGGTCTTTATGGTTTTAGGATTTATAGTAGGCCTTTGATCTCTCTTCTGTTCATTTTCCTACCTGGTGTGAGTTCTGGGTCCTACTCACTCTTTTGCAGGGGGAGATCCAGTTTCCCCCCAATACCATGTATTGAAAAGGCTTTCTCTGCCCCACTCCCTGTGTTTCAATCCTTTATTAAAAATCAGGTATTTTATTATTCTGTCTAAGTAGAAGTGCTGCCAAAGTATCAGATATTTAGGATCAGATTTAATTCTTTGGTGTAAGCATGAAACTGTTCATGATAGCTTTCCAGGCTTCTTAATAAACTTCTTAATAAAGCTTCTGAATAAACCAGTAAGTAACCGAAGGAGTGTGAGAGCCAACAGTGAAGTCTAGAAGTGTAGGATGCAGGGCACGCAGGAGCTGTCTTGTAAAGTGACCATGCTTGTAACTTGCAGTTGGGATATTTTTACCATTTTACTGTAATGTATAGTAGATCACTCTGCAAGCACTGGGGACTATCTTGGCACAGGACATTAAGTTTGTATTCCTTTGGGGGAGGGGTAACTTTTTCTCCTGTTTAGGCCTGAACTTTATAACACAAAATAAATGAAAGGCCTCAACAATGTTACGATGTGATTCTAGTGTCACTTTTGTATCTTTTTCTTTATGACACAAGGACGTGTGTTTTTATTCTTGGAGTTGTTTAGTCCATTGTTTAGTTGAACATGTTTTTAAAGCTTCTAAAATTCTAGCCTTTTGCATTAAAAAAAGGGCCTGAGGGCTATTAGGCTTACTACCAAATACCTAGGGGACCCCATCCATTAAAAAGTGTCATGTGTCTGTCGGGACTCGATTGTGTTTCTAGGTCCTCAGTTATAACCCATTGACCTTCACGTTGATCACGTCCCACTACCAGGCTGCTTTGAGCATCGTGACTGCAACAGTTTCAAATCCTGAGAGCGAAAGACCTCCCCTACTTGGTTTCTGTGTTTTAATAGTGTTTTGTTTATCTTGGGTTTCTTTCCTTTCCGTACAAAATGGGTGATTGGTTTTTTTTTTCCATTTCTTTGAGGAATTGTGCTGGAATTTGGGCTCAGAAAATGGATTAAGTCTTAAAGGGAACAGAGACAAAGACATCATCAGGATGAGGAGGCCATCCGTGTGAGGTCATAATGGCATGCGTGGGTTTGCAGAGAAGTGCCAGCCAGAAGAGGACATGGGAGAGCCACAGAAGCTGCCACAATAGCCTGGTTTGTGGCAGATCAGGGTAGTGCCTTTGCAGGCAGGACTGCACCATCAGAAATGGAGCTGTTGTTATACTAGACAGAAGGACTTATAAGATGGGTCCAGGGCACTCTTGACCATGTAGCCATGATGTGACTCAGACCACGCCACCCCAGAACCTCAAAGTGCCATCGAAGACTCACCGAGGCAATTTCTGAAGGCAGTGGTTCTCAACGTTCTCATGCCGCTACCGTTAGTGCAGTTCCTCATGTTGTGGCAATCCCCCTAACCATAGCATTAATTTTGTTGCTAGTTCATCACTGTCATTTTGCGGCTGTTACAAATCAGGTGACCCCTGTGAAAGGGGCATTTGATCCCCAAAGGGGTTGGGACCTACAGGTTGAGAACCGCTGCCCTACGGGCTGGACCACCCCTCCCTGGACTGGCTCAGGGAGGGGGAGTAATCCCTTTCCAGTGCACTCAGCCTGAAGGCAAGACTGCGCACCTTTCAGGATAATTATCAGAAGGAATTCCATGGAGACTTAACCTACATGGATGTTGGGCTTTCACTGCTGTTGTCATCGGTGCCATCCTGTCCGTTCTGATGCACAATGACCCTAGACCCAACAGAAGAAAACACTGCCCAGCTCTCACTTGCTATGTTTGAGCCCCTTGTGGCAACCGGTGTGTCCATCCGTCTTATCAAGGGCCTTCCTCCTTTTTTTGCTGCCCTGCTCCATTATTCAGCATGATATCCTTCTCCAGCAACTGGCCTCTCCTCACAGCATGGATAGTCTTATCATCCTGGCCTTGCAGGAGCATGCTGACTGTACTTCTTCCAAGACAGGCTTGTTGGTTCCTCGGGAAGCCCCTGATATCTTCAGCATTCTTCACCAGCGCTGTTGTTCCCATGCATTGATTCTCCTTTGATGGACCTTATTCAACAACCCACTTTCACATGCACAGGAGGGGGTAGAAAATGCCGTGACCTGACTCTGGCACACGTTAGTCTTGAAAACAACATCCTTGCCCTTCATCACCTACAAGAGGCTGTGGGCAGCAGGTGGACGCAATGCCATGCCCCCTGGAAGCTCTCGATGGCTGCTTCCATGAACATTGACTGTGGATCCCAGCAGGATGAAATCCTGGGGGACAGCAGTGTCCTCTCTGCTATCCTGATATCACCGAGGAGCCCCGTGCTGTGGGTTTTGCTTTTCTTTACATTGAATTTTAATCCCTCCTAAAGGCTATGGGTTGCAACAATGTAGAGAACCCCCAGATGCTCACAACTGAACCTGCAAACCCAGTGCTCAGAGTCTCAGCTTTAGCACATCCCTCAGAAGACCACCACCCAGAGAATCCAGGCAGATAAACCTCTCGGGACCAATAATGAGAGCAGCAATACCAGGAGGGGCAGGGGAAGGTTGGGGTGGGGGGGTGGAAAGTAGGAACCAATCTCAATAATCTACATATCACATTATCTCTGGGGTACAGATTACAGAAAAATGGGTGAAGGGAGACAGCAGTCAGTGCCAGACATGGAAGAAAACATAAATTATCAAGGGTTCATGAGAGAGGGAAGGGGAAGGAGGGTGGTGGGAATTAGCAGATACCAAGGGCTCAAATAGGAAGAAAATGTTTTGAAAATGATGATGGCAAAGTATGTACCAATGTGCTTGACATATGGATGGATGTGTGGATTTGGGTAAGAGCTGTATGAGAACCCAATAGAATGATTAAAAAAAAACAAACAAAAAGAAAAAGAACACCACCACAGATAACCGCTTCATCTTAGATGGAGCTGGGAACCTGTCTCTACGTCTGCTTTTCTACCTATACAGCAAGACTGGAGTCTTGAGCTGGCCTCTTGCAGGGCAGGCTGGAGCTGTGTGTGTGTGTGTGTGTGTGTGTGTGTGTGTGTGTGTGCAGAGGTAGAGTCACTGTTAGATCCTGTTCTCCTTCCCCATTCCATACTTTTCTGCTCTTAACCCCCCTGGATGGTGAGGGGACTCTCACATCATGACAACAGAGGTGAAGGAAAAGCCTTTTTCATATGGTATGAGCGACAGCTGATCCTCAGATCTTGAGACACGAGGGGGGAGGAGGGGAAAGGACCACAAAGAGAATGCTCTAGAACAAAGGCATCCTTTGCCTCTGCTTCACAGACCTGAGCATCCCATTTCCACTGGAACCAATGTGATTTCTGCACCGTCCCGCTCAGCTGCCAGCCCGTGGGGCTGCCGGGGCGTGAAGGCCATTTGGAAACGTACAGGACCTTGGCGGGGCTCATTGGGAATGCCGGCCGGCCACAGAGGCCGCTGTCTCGGACGCTGTGGGGGTTCTGAAAGTTGATGGGAAAATTGCACGCTAACGCCTCTCTTGTGGGGGCTGTCAGTTCTGTGGGGAGCTTGCTCCTGCCCCGCCCCTGACCCCAGCAGAAAGGGGAGCCAGTGGCTGAAGGGGCAGAAGTGAGAAGGGGCAGGGGGTCCCCACCCCCAGCTGGTGGATTATAAGAGCCCTCAGGGACCGGCTGGAACACCGCCGTTTTCAGGGTGTGCTAAAGCAGACTCAGCAGGGGGAGCAGCTTGATGTAGCCTAACAGAGAGCAAAACAATCTATTTACGTTGAAGCTGAAAGGTGTAATAGTTAATCTATGGAAGAGAATAAAATTATAGGAGGCCGAAGTCATAGTGAGGAAACCCTTATTTCTAATTATAGGCCAGTGTTTCTGGGCTCCCAGCCCTCTTGTCACTGCCCCCTCTCCCCACCCCACCCCCCTCTTCTCTCTGCTTTGAGTTCCTCTCAGAGGAAAGCTCCTCTTCCCCTACCCCCCACCCCACCCCCAGCACATTGCCTGACTTGGTCTAACCCTTCCCCCATAAAGAGCTCCCTCCCAGCATGCCAACTCCTTTCCCTGGGTGATGCCAACAGTTAGCATGCACCCAGCTGCTCGCAGCAAGTTTGGAGGTTTGCATTTGTCAAGAGGTGCCTTGGAAGAAAGGCCTGGCTGCCTGCAGATGAAAACATCCCACTGAGGGTGCCCTTTTCTGACACACAGTGGTCAGGAGAAGGCGTGGCCGGATGGTGACTGATTTTCCCCAACATGTTCAGAGGGAGAAATTCAGGTGCCTGAAGAGAAGTGCAGTTTCGCTCCGGGGCCATTGGACCAGGACCTGGTGGAGTGGGTACCAACCCTGGTCTGTGACCCCCACTGGCTCTCCCAGCTGGGCTTCAGCTCCCCACATGTCCAGGGCATATTCTCCAGTGACCGAGCGTGGTGTGAGCCCCGACAATGCTCAGGCATGGCTTGTCCTAGTGGCACGAAAGGCCCAACGCCTCGGTCTCCTCTTGGCATTCCTGTGCCAACCTTTCCATGGCCCAGGTGCCAGTTCCCGCTTGGTTGGCAAAAGGAAGAAAGCTGTGATCAGGAGGTTGTGCTTTCAACCCAACTTGCTTTCTAGACGGTGTGTTGACAGTCAGACCCTGAGTGCATCGCCTGTGGGCGGGAGAAACAATGGGTGTTGTGCCTCCCGGGAGCTATTACCATGCCTGTGTGACAACACCAATTGGAGCCTTGTCACGCTGGGTATCTGAAGTCCCTCCAGGGTGTGGAAACCTCTTAGGAGCTGGGGAGAGGGGCAGAGAGCTCTGATCTGTGCCTCACATGCTGGTAGGGGTTTGTTGTGAGGGTGGGAAGTACCCATGTAGCCATCCATCTATCCATCCATCCATCCTATCACTCACCTACCCATTCTTTCATTCATCTATCCACCTACCCATGTATTCATCCATCCACCTGCTCACTCACTCACTCATCCATCCATCCATCCATCCACCCACCCATCCACCCATCCATAGAACAAGTGGCTTCACACGCAGCATCTTGCTGGCTGACGGGGCACGGCGCCTGGGTGGAGGGAGCAGGTGTAGGCTTGTACAATAAATGACAGAAGAGTGGTCCCAGACCCAGGCCCTGCAGGACCTCGGTGTTCCCCTGTGGGTCGGGGTACTTTCTCTCTGGACATGTCCCCAGTAGGGATGAGCCAGCCCTGATTCAGGGTTTGGTGAGGCTGAGTGACCAATCACTCCTTGCAGTGTCCCCTTGACCCTGGCTGGGGACCTGCCCATCAGTAGGGGAGGGAAAGTGGCAGTCCCCTTGCCCCCATGAGAATGCCAGCTGCACTTACCCACCAGAGAACCCAGGCTGGCTCCCACAGGAACCCCTGGGGTACCTAGGTATGACTTTTCCAATCACCTGAATCAGCTTTGGGTCCACCGTCATGGAGCACAAAGCAGACTCAGCCAGCTGCCTCACTGGGCTGGAGTCAGGCCTGTCCAGGGGGAAGGAGAGGCAGGTGGACACCATCATCAGACCAGGCCCTGCTCTGAGAAGGGTCTTGTCTGGTTCCCCCTCTACCCCAGAGGTGGCCCCTGCAGCAGCCATTCACAGGCAGGCTTCATGGGCTCTGCTCAGACCCAGCCTACTCCCTCCTGCTGACTCCCCAGGGCCTGTCAGACAGACCGCTCACTTGTTGTAACCTTGGGACTGGGAGTCCCTTTGTCCAGGAAGAAAGACGGTTGCCACAACGGCGCCTTGTGCTAAGTGTAGCCTGAGAGGGCAGGCTGCCAGGATGACTGGGCCCCTCACCCTGCTGCCCAGTGTCCAGAACAGAGGTGGCCTGGGCCTAGGGACAGCTGTGGGCTTTGAAGCCAGAGGGTTGGGGGTCAGGCTGCAGCACAGACTCTTAGGAGCACTGAGCAGGGGCACTTGATGGACCTTCGTGGACCGCGTCATTCTCATCCAGAAAATGGAGCGATGAACCCCAGGCTCCCCCAGAGTCAAACCATAGGGGACACCCTTTGTGGGGTGCTTTGTGAACATTAAGAGTGGTGATTACAGGTTGCTAATTCCAAGGTTGCCATTTGAAAGCACTAGCTGCTGTGTGAGAGAAAGACAGGGCCTTCTACTCCTGAATAGAGTGATTGTCTTGAGTGACAATCAAACTCATCCCAAACAAAGGATCAAGTTCATCCTATGGGGACAGTTCTACCCTTTCCTAGAGGCGTCCACTCGATGGCTGGCTGGGAGTTTGCTTTGGACACTGAGTGCCAAGGTCCGTCTGGAACCAGTGGCTGCTCCTCAGGAGAAAGACGAGACTCTTCTGTCTCAGAAAGGATCTGTCTTGAACACCCCTGCCCTGGGGGCAGCCTGACTCGGCCCTGAATCAGAATCGACATGATGATGCTGAGTTTGTTTGGTTTGGGGTCTTCCCCTGTAAAGAGTTACCATCTCAGAAACCCACAGAAGCAGTTCTGCCCTGCTCTAGAGGGCTGAAGGTCAGAGCATCGTTCGGCCATCCATCAACACCCCACAGGCTCCAGCCAGTACAGGAGCCCGGGCAGGTGAGTCCTGGGGACCCAGGCACCATAGGGCGGATGTCCATGAGCTGAGGCTGCCCCACAGTAGCTAGATCACCAAACCGGGCAAAAACCATCTGAGCCCCAATGTCCTGGTCTGCAATCGAGGGACCAAACATGGGTCCTGCCCTGGAGGGTGGATGGCCTGGGATCGACTGGGACGGTGACGGCAGTGACCTGTGGTGAGGACAGAGACCGTGCCCTTGGGGAAATCACCGGACGACTAGCTGAGCTCACGGTCGGTACCAAGCAAGAAAGGCCGGACACCCTGCTTGCCACCAAGAGGATTCTAGGGAGTGGACGGTGAGACGGGTAGCAATGAGTCGGACGCACCTTGAGGGCTTGGAGATGGGGGTCTTGGAGATGGGCACGGGGTGGGGGGGGCCGAGGTGAGAGCTACTGTTCATTGAAAGAAGCTCAGGGAACAAGGGCTTGAGGGAGGGGTGCTGCAGGAAGAGGAAGAAACAGAGGGCCAGACTGGACCACTCATACAGTGAAGGCGCTGGGTCTGAGAGACCAGGCTGGAGGCCAGGGGACCTCACGAGCAGGGCGGTTTTGCAGGATCTGGACAGGGAAGTAGAGACCTGAGTCAAGCTGTGGCTGGTGGCAAGGGAGGAGGGGACAGTGCTGGAGGGGTCAGCATCATGGAAAGAGGAAGTGGGGGGTGAGGCAGGAGGCCAGTGCGGTTCCAACCCAGTTGTGAGTGACAGTTGACCCCTGGGAGTCTTGGGGGAAGATGAGAAGCCTCCAGCGTGGGCCTGTCAGGAGGCAGTGGGGTGCACCTTGTAGGATGGGGAGAGATCTGGGCAGGGGAAAGAGTCCCTGATGTCTGAGCTCTGCCCTGCCACCAGCCTCCCTGCTCTGAAGCACCGTCTTTCTGCAGGACTTAGCTGCCCTCTTGTCTGCCCTGCACGGAACTGGCCAGCTCAAGCCAGAAGCACAAAACGCTGGCAGATGAGAAGCACCACGGTTATGGTTATTGTACCTGGACTTCCCACCAGCCATCAAGTCCCTCTGAGCACCCAGCCCTGGGGCAGATTGGGAGCAGGGTAGAGATCAGAGATGCACATGGCCACATCTGTCCATAGAGGATGGTGGGGACACCTCACATACACATGAGGATACTGGGGGAACTCCATGTAAACATATGAGGGAAAGTGGGGACACCTATGTACACACATGCAGGGGAGAATGGAGTCCCCACACACATGGGGGACAGTGGAGACACCCCTTCCCCACCCACAGAGGATGGTGAGGTCTCCATGTACACACTATATTTTGCAATGGTTGAGGCCATTGGCCATGATGAGTCTTCTCCCTGGCCCCACACTTAAGACTTGGAATCTGAGACAGTCAACTGTTCCTGGATGGTCCATGATGTGACCCTGCTTGGATGCTGATAAAGAGGGAGCATGGAGGGTGGAGTCCATCCAGAGGTGCCTCAGAAGAAAGGCCTGGCGATCTGCTTCTGAAATGCAGCCCCCGAACTCCCCATGGATCAGGGTCAACTAAAAGCAGCTGTGTCCTTGCTGCTCGCTTCCCAGCCCTGCAGCAGGGCCTCCTCTGAAGGCTGGCTCTGCTCACGGGTAGGAGCGGGTCACACCACCAGCCTCAGGAGACAGGAGCGTGCCCTTGGGTCTGTGGCCTCATTCTCAGCTGTGCTCTGCCACCTCCCATGGTGCCACACGGGCCCAGGTCGACCCGCCAAACCTGCGTCTTCAATCCTCACGTTTGCAGGGACAGGTCAGCGGAGAAAGCCCAGGGCTCTCAGTCAGACAGCCGATCCCAGTGCTTGAGTCTCACCATGCCACAGATGGAGAAAAGGGCTCCCAGGGCAAACGTTACTTGTCTGGTTCAGCAAACAGAACCAAAATCTCAGAAGCAAGCTCACTGCCAGTGAATCCATTCTGACTTACAGCCAAGCTCTAGGGCAGGGGAGACAGGAGTAGAAAGCCACATCTTAATTCCTTGGAGCAGCTGGTGGATTTGAACTTCTGACCGTGAGGTTACCCAATGCGTAACCCACTATACCACCAGGGTGTCTTCAAATCATGGCTACTGACTCACAGCAACTCTAGACAGGGTTTCCACAGCCGTGGACCTTTCCAGGAGGAGGAGAGCCTCATCTTTCTCCTGCACAGCAGCTGGTGGATTTGAACCACTGACCTTGAGATAAGCAGTCCAACGCTTACCCCACACCCACACCAGGGTTCCTCTCAAACAAACCGGAAGCCCCGTGCTGGCTCTTGTCCATCTCCGACACACCCTGTCCCCTCTGCAGAGAAAAGACAGCCTTCGAGAAGCACGGGGGCAGAAGGTGCTGCCACCTTCACAGTAGTCTCCGGGGCCCTTGTATTGGGGAGAGCACCCAGCAGTCAACAATAAATATTTCTCACCCAAAGCCAGACTAGTTCCCCAAATTGGCTCTTCTCCAGCCCAAATGACTCAGCAGGAAATGAGCCAAGGTGCAGAAAACCCCAGGCACTGTGGTTTCTGGATGTTGATCTTTCCTGAAAGCCACAGGATGGAACGGCTCAGGTGAGAGCTGCCACCCTCGTGCATTCTGGTCCTGGGGGAAGTGGGTGAGGGTCCGGAGGTGTTAAAGGCCCACCTGGCAGGTGACTGAGAAAGCGCCGGGGAAATTCTAGAAGAGGAAGAAGGTGGGACTTGGCTCTTTCAGTCACAGCTTGCCAATCTAGTGGATGGGTGCGTAACAACATGTATTTGAATGAAGCCCCTAATGACGAGGCCAGCTGTACAAACCCAGGCACTCCATGGGAGGAAGGGGAGGGATGTGTCTTCCCACTTCTGTGAAGATTTAAAGTTTCAGAGACCTGCAGGGAAGTCCTACCCTGTCCTCCAGGGCTGCTGCGAGGTACAGCAGGCTCCGTGACGGGGAGCTTGGTTGGGTGTTTTAATTATTTTAAAAAA
>PVJH01025732.1:0-31058 GCA_004026705.1 Nesogale talazaci | reverse complement strand
TCTTACACGATCCCAGACACACAGGGAAGGACACCCTGTGAGGACGGAGACAGAGACTGAAGTGATGTGTCTATAGGCCAAAGAGCACCAAGGAAGGCCAACCACCACCAGAAGCTGGCCGAGGCATGGGATCTACTCTTCCTCAAAGTCTTTAGGAGGGACCCACATTGGGAACACCTTGATTTGAGACTTCTAGCCCTACGAAGCTCTGTTGTTTTAAGCCACCAACATTGTGGTACTTTGTTATAGCAGCCTTAGAAAATTACGGGTACCAATGAGATTAATAAACTAAACTCAAAAAACAGCACTCACTGCCCTTGAGTTGATTCCTATGTGTGGGAACATTATAGAAAAAATTAGGACAGAGCAGAATTGCCCTCTTTGGGTTTCCAGGGCTTTAAAGCTTTATGTAAATCTTCATCCTTTTTTATTTTTTAGCTCAAAGTATACCAGTAAGTAAGACTACTCTTTATTCAGGTATCTAGGTAATGTTTCAACATTCAAACAGGTATCCAGTTGGAAGCCACTTTTCCACCCTTACACTGAGCAAGGGATTGTGTTATAAAGCCTAGAAGAAGAACTATCAAATTGGCCCAAGAAGCTTCGTGATTTGAATTATGACAGTCTTGGTGCTCTCACATGAGTTCAATAAGAAAGTTTCAACACCAACCAAGGTTTCGAATTCATAGGGACCCCACATAGGGTATGTGAGGTGGGGAATATTTATGGATACAGAACGTCTCATCTTTCTCCTGAGAAGCAGCTTGGGGATTTGAACTGCCATTATGCTACCACAACTCCTTTTATAAGAACATGTTCACATTAAAAGTTAAGTGTGCATCTTTATGTTTAGAATTTTAACATTTCTTCATACCATTAATGTGATAAATTCTTGCAACAAAAGCAGTGACACACTGGACCACATAGAGAATTGAGGCCCATGGTGGCCCAAGATACAGAGCACTAGCAGTCCCTTTAAATTGAAGGTAACTATTATTTGAGAACATAAGGTTATTCAGAGAGAGAGAGAGAGAGAGAGAGAGAGAGAGAAAGATTAAAAAGTCCAGTATCCTGAAGCAAAACATCTATTCTATTCAAAGCAGCAGCTTGTCAGAGCCCTTACTGAGCTGGGCTCAACGAGTTACTCTGTGCTCAGATGTTGTTTGTTGATTTTGCACAGGTCCTAGCAAGCCACAGTGGGAATTTCTGGGTTTCCAATTAGAGTGGGCAGTAGGGAGTGAAGAGTTCTGAGTTCTATTGTCATTTGTGAAGCTGTTATTGAGTCCTTCTCTCTCTTCCTTACCACCTGGTGGAAGCTGATGTATATCCCAGTCTCTCTATTAGTCACATATAAATAAGCATTAGTGCCTCACACATTTCTAAGATTCATTCATTATGATATGTTTGCATACAATCGTGGGAGGAGGGGTAACATAGACTCTATGGGAGGGGCTAAATGGGAGGGGCAGTGGAAAAGAGAACTGCCCTTGATCAGATGGATTGGCACAGTGGCTGAAATCGTGGGCTTAAACATAAATGCCATTGTAAGGAAGGCGTAGGACGAAGTGGCTGTGCACTCTGTTGTACATAGTGTCTCTGAGACTCAGCACCACCTTGATGGCATGAAACAACAATGGCATCTTAATGAGGTTCCTTTGCCTGAAATAAGTACTAATTATCAATAAACTTAGATGTATTGATTAATATCAAGCAAACGGCACTCTTTCAAATGTCAGGAGAGTTTGGGTTCATTGGTACATGTCAGGAACATGAAAAAGCACATGCACATTCTGCTAGCCCTAGGTAAGCCACAAAATTCAAAACCAAGAATAAATGGACAGTATCGAAGACCACTCGAACTAAAAAAGATTAGATGAAAGATTAAGAAAAATAAGATGTAGTCAAAGGCTGCCTGCATTTATCAGAAGAGAATAAATCAATACCTAACTTAGGCAAAACCAAAGTCAAGAGAATATCAGACTGCATCTTCTGAACTTCTGCAATCTCTGATACTCTGAGCTCAGTCTTGGATTAAAAGAGTGATTACAACAGACATAGCCTCTTTTGTCCTGGAGTGGATAATGCTCCTTCTAGTCATTCCAGCTGGTGAAGAATATTGAAAGTACCATGGACTGCCAAAAGTGTAAACACATCAATCTTGGAAGAAGTACAGCCAGAATGCTCCTTAGAAGCCAAGATGGGTAAGACGTTATTTTGGACATGCGATCAGGAGGTAATCAGGAGCTCCTGGAAAGGGACATCCTGCTTAGTGGAGGCTCAGCCAAAAAAAAAAAAAATCCTTGGATGAGATGGATTGACAATGGCTGCAACAATGAACGCAGGCATAGGAACGATTGTGAGGGTGACCCAGCGCCCATTCAGATACACACAGAGTTGGTGCAAGCCAGCATGGCTTTCACTGCTCCTACCCACAACAGCAGGTGTGTCCACACAGGGGCTTCCTGTAGCTAGAGACAGGATCCTATGGCCAGACCAAATCATGTGATGGGGGGAGGGGCTGATATTTCCTTAAATTGATGTGGACACTCACCCTCGGGAGGTTGAAGAAGCACAAGTTTCATAACATTTCAGCTGATCTGTAGCCCAATAGACCAGGGGCTATCTTGAATTTGACCTCGAGGGCTCCTCTTACGAACAATTTGGTCTTCTCCCTGTCTAATCTTTGATAGTGGTAGTTAGGTTTGGGTGATGGTTTGCGGTTGCTATGGTCTTATTTTTGTTAGTTTTTACAGATCCCTTATACCCTGAAATCTGTTTATTTCCACCTCTTAAAGAAAAGTTGGTGTATCAGTCCAATGTTTCATGATATTATTGTAAGGAATACCTGCACAGATGAATTTTCAAACAAAAAATGTGGCTGGTCCCCCATGCCCCCACTCTTTCCTGGAGCCTGCATGATTTTGAGGAGACCTCTGCACATGTGCTGCATGTCTGCTGCAGCAGAGAAAGCAGCTCTCTCCTGGTGGAGCCAGAAAAGTTCCTTACCTTTCCCAGAAGCAGGCAACATAGAGAAGAGACCCTGAGGGGAATGAGAAGCAAAATTCTCCTTCTGAAACACTAGAAGGGAAAGAACTGTGGAGAGTTTGAGGGGGCAGGGCCTGCCCTTAGCTTATGCCAACACATGAAGACTCTGGGTTAAGGACATCTAGGGAGGACATTTCAGAAAAGTTAAACCTTTTTTTCTACTCTGGGGTAAGGACATCTAGGGAGGACATTTCAGAAAAGTTAAACCTGTGTGAAGGAGGTGGAAAGAAAAGTGAGAGAAAGTAGATGAATAAACATAGTCAGTGTTAATTGTCCAGTCAGATGGTCTTGTCTTGTGTCCATGTTGTCTTAGTTTCTCTAGAAGATTGCTTGCAGGCTAACAAATGGGTGATTAGGGGGGATTTACCAGCTTTGATGGTTTGCCAGACAGACATAAGGGAAGAACTTAAATGAGAAAGAAAAGGCTATTGGTAAGAAGAATGGGAAGTGGTGAGTCATATGAAGCAGAGGTCTCAGTGAGAACAAGAATGGGAGACTGAGAGAAGCATCCCAAAGGACAGGTGATGCTCAGAGCCTTAAGGAAGAATGAACATTTTCAAAGCTGGAGGAGTTCCACATAAGTTTCAGGATGTGTCTATGGGAATGGGTGGCTAAGGAGAGGTCATCACCAGAAACCAATATGTCAAAGAAATGAGTACCGAACAAGCAAATGATGTCACTCTAGGAAATGGGTGGCCATTAATAGAAAGGAATATGGTGAGGGTGGCAGAGTCTTCAAGGAATCAGAGGCAGTGGTGATGAAAGGACAGTAGCTGCCAGCAACGGCCTCGCTACCTGAAACAGTCCCCTTAGGGGTAGTAGGGCAGAAGAGAAATGACCAGAAATTAGCATTTTGGAACAAATAGAGAAGACTTTTCAGTCAGTAATAGAAGCCACAGTAGTTGTCATGCTTGGTTTGTATTTCTAACTTTTTTTTAGAAATTTGTAAATAGACTCATGGAGCAGTTGTAAAATAATCTGCAAAGCCCGAACCCCCTGTTTTGGAGTTGATTGGAACTGACAGTGACCTTATGGGCCTGGGTCGACCTCCTCCACAGGGTTTCTGAGGCTGCAGAGAGGATAGAAGCAGGCTGCTCCGTCTTTCTCCCAGGGAGGGGCTGGTAGGCTTAGGCTGCCCACCGTTCTGCTCTCCGTCCCACACTTCACCCACTTGGCCACTCCCCAATTCAGGGCCATGGAGTCCACGTGCACTCACAGAGACGCCCGCTGGATTCCCAAGCCTGTAACTGCTCACGGGAGTAGAAAGCTCAGTCTTTCTCCCGTGGAGCTGCTGGAGGTCTCAAACTGCTGGCCGTGCAGACTGTCGCCCACTGTGTCCCCACCACGCCACCAGGGCTCCGTTAGGATTCCTCATAAATTAGCTGTGGTGTGTGGGGTCTGCTCTTGCTTATACTTTAAGCCTTGTGCTCTGTCTTTCGGGTTTACCCTAACTTGAGGCTCCCCATCATTCTGCTCTGTGCTTGGCAGAGCGGCTTGCCTCTTTCCACAGTCACATAGTATGTTTTACATTATGACAGAGGATATACGAATGTACATGTAATGATGTTATAAGAGCCACACCCAGGTTTTTATGATTCACCGTTTCTAAGAAACATTGGGACATATTTACTCATCCACAGCTAAGTGATTTAGTGTTTTATTATTTTATTATTATTAACTTATGAGTTTGGAACTAGTATTTAAGAAAATCAAAATTTCTGATGAAAAGAAAAGACTTGGATGAAATCTCTGGCATTAGAAATTTCAGGAGTTTATCTGTTCATTCAGTACGTTTACTGCATGGTCCTTTATGTCATATACTGTTTATATTACATGTTAGAAATATGAAAATGATTAGTTCCCCATCTTTATCCTTGAGAGACCTGTGGCTTAGTGTCACAAACAGATAGTCACAGATTCTTGGTAGGGGCTGTGATAAAATTCTGTCAAACAGCTCAGGAAAAGCTTCATGAAGTTGACCATAGTTAATCTGTACTAAATAAGAGGAGTTAGGTAGATATGCATGGGAAAGGCAACTCTTTATATCTGTTTGGTGATAAAAAAAAAACCTTAAATATCTCCCACTGGAGTTAGCAACAGGTAATTGAGTGAATACATATAGAATTCTGATGAGTGATCAGATTGTACCTATAATTTGGGGAATCATAGCATTTAATAACACAAGACTTGGTGTTATCAAGAAAAGAAGTGGTCCCAGAGGTTAGAAGATTTACAGGACTGAGATGAGAATCTTTTCTTTACAACTGAGGGAAATGAGGAGGAGCCAGCAAAAACAGAGTCTGCGATATAAAATTTTAAAAACCAAGACATTTGCTGTTGTGAGAGTAAATGATGTATCCCAACAAATTACCATTAATGAAAAGACCACTAGTAACCACCCTTAAAGCAATTATAGTGGAGTAATAATGTAAGAACTTGGCTAGAATGGGTTCAAGAATGAACAGGTTGAAAGAATTAGGCCCAATATATACACACACATCCTTTAAAAAGGAGTATATACCAATCCTTAAGTGAATTCTAAAGGAAGGTGAAAAAGGTAGATGGCTGAGGACAGAAGAGATTTCTAATTTTTTTAGGATAAGATTAGTCTCTAATAAGGCAAAAAACATTAATGGTGCTTATACGATGCATGACGGTAGCTAGAAGAAAGTCGTAGAGTGGAAGATATGGGTGAGATCTGCTTAGCCAATGGAGAAACTTGTGCCGGATCCACCTGAAAACCCCAGTGCGCGACCTCCACACCTTACACCTGCCTGTCTGGACAATGGAGGCGACATCATGGACCCTTCACATTCGAAGACTTCAGTTGGAAACATGAGTTCATTAAAAATTTCTGAAGTTTCCTTGATATAAGCCACATAAAGATGTGACCCATAATTGGTAGAAATTTGAGGAAATGATGTGTTCTGCAAACAAGAGTAAGTCGTGGATTTGGAATAAAAAAAATCTAAACTGGCTTCAAATTGCATCATCCACACAAGAACAGCTTACGGTTTGTGTTTTGTTTTGCTTTTCCCCACTGGGTCATCGACTTCAATGCAGCCGAAGGGCAATCAGGCCAGGCAATGGTCCTCAGTGCTAATTTGCTCTGTTACGGGTCTCTATAAGAGACCCACAGGGAAGGCATCCCATAAATCCAAAAGTATACCTACATTTCTTCTTCATATTTGAAGTTAGCCCTTGAGGTCACATCATTTCAGTAATTAGACTAAAACTACAGCCATGAAAATCAAAATAAGTGGTTTGTTTGGCAAGTGTATATGCATGTTATCACAGATGTCTAATTTTGAGAGTCCTGTTAGGAATCTGAAGATACCAGTCACCTATTTGTTGAGCAACACATCTGCCAGAAATAAAGGCATTAGTTCATGAAGAGTGTGTGCATGGATGGAGTGCCTACAGTCCTTGGCAAACCTGCTCTTTCAGAGAAGGAAGTCTCCACATAGGTGATCATGTACCTGCTCTATCCACCAGAAGCATCTGGTGTTGAAGAATCTGAATACATGGTACTAGGGGGACACACAATAAACATCTGCTCAGCTGTTGAATGAAAAGCTGTTGAGTCTATAACCTAGAACACTGCTAGCTCCATCAGGATGGTACCTTGTAGAGCCAGAATGTACCTTAGAGGTGAGGATGGTAAGACTTATCAAAACAGACCATCTCCTGGAGAAGGGCACTGTGCTTGGTGAACAGAAGGCCAGCTAAGAAGATGAAGACTCATCATCCACATGTGATGAGTGACTGCAACAAGGAGCTTCTGCATCATAAGGACAGTGAGGATGGCCCAGGAAGAGGCGGGATCATTTTCGGTTGCAGATCAGGGTCCTTAGGATTCAGAACCGACTCGACAGTGCTTCTTGGCCAGCCCCATGAGCTCTTTCATTTTGAACCCTGTGTGGTTCAGGAACCTTATGAACAAATGGGAGTAGAAGGGAAATACATTCTGTGATAGCTCAAAAGTTAATTGGTGTTCCAGAGGACACATGCTGGTACACTTTGCTGTGTTTTAGGTAGAAGTTCTTTATAAGATCCCATTTCTTCAGGCATTTAACAGAAAAGACCTGCTCCATTGTCTTTTATTTTCTGGATAGGTGTGTTCTGAGGAGCCGAGGGGAAAGAATATTCAACTATGCCCTTGATCCCTACTTTTCACAGATGAACCTTCAGTTATTTCCAAGTTTCTAGCCCAATGGTAAGGAAAGTCAAGGCTGCTCACAAATACTGTCTGACACAGGCATCTCAGTCCTATAGCTTAAGAAATGGTTAAGTACTGAATTATACATGATGACTTCCAGATTAAAGGGGTGACAAGATTTCCAAGCTTATTTCTCTCTTTACCACTGCCACAAAAATGACTATAAAGGCAATTTTAGGAAGAACATAGAAAATACAAAAAAGAATGACAATGAGTTCGGAGTTGTTGAATGAGGGACTGATGTAAGAGAGACAAGAAAACTACAAGGAACCCTGCTGGCACTTGGCTGCTAACTGAAAGGTTAATGGATCAAATCTACTAGCCGACATGAGAGTGTGCTTTTGTAAAAACCCCAGCCTTGAAAGCACTATGGGGAAGTTTGAACACTTGCTCTGTGTTCAAATGAATTGGAAAGCAAGGGGTGCCAGGCTAAAGCCTAACAGCCTACAGGGGGATGAGTCAGTCTGTCTGTGTTGTAGAATTACTTAGGGCAGGTAATACTTAACTAACCTTGTAAGAGTTAAGAGAGAGCGCAGAGAAATGCTAGAAGCATTAAGTCAGTATCCTACTTTCCCTAAAGAAGGTGCTCAGGAGAGACTAAGAACCCCTCAGGCTGACAGCCAAGGGAAAACTTGACTTGGATCAGGCAGGTGGAGAGGTCCTTCCTTGGGAGAGAGCCAAGATGCAGAGGCAGCATGGCACAGCATTATCAAAGCCCAGGAAGGAAGGAAATTTGGCCAGAGGGTAGCAGACCATGCAGATCCATAAACAAAACTGGTGAGCGCAAGACAAGAACAGTCTGCCAGTAACTGACAAGGCAGGCTAAGAGGCCTGGACTTCACTGTGCACATGGGAAGTCTCACGGAGTCTGTGAAGGCTTCATCCAGACACAGGGCACACTGACTGGGGATGAAGAGGAGGAAAGAAAAGACACAGGGTGAAAGTGACAGTTACATGGAGGATATTATATCTAAAGGAGACTGGATGTTGTGAGTGTGCAAAGAAAGGGCTGGACCCAGGCCAGGAAGAGCCAGCAGAACCTGCAAACACAATCTGGATGTCGTCTTCTCGGTAAAGGAGAGACGTGTGTAAACTAGAAAGAATAAAAGAGGTATAGATAAAACGGAATTAAACTGCAATACGTTCAAGTATCTGCTTTTAAAAAATGAGCTCGAGTCTCTCAGTTCAAACAAATTACAGGTTAGAATAATAAAATATTTTTTCATAATGGACATGGACCTATAGAAAGCATTTTCAAATGAACATAAATTTCTTGAAATAATAATATAGGTTCATTGGGGTGGTGCAGGAAGAAAAGTACACCAAAAAAAAATAATCGTCTTGCCCCTCCAAATGTGTCTTTTAGCTAACAATTTAGTTTATGGTTTCAATCACTTCTATGTATAATTTTGTTACCATTTCCATACCAAGTTCAGTGTATCACATTAGGTACCATGCCTGTCACTTGCTGCCACCAAGGACTCCATTCCAGTGGATAGGGCACTTTGAGGACACAGTGTAACTGCTGCTGTGTGGTTCCAAGACTACCATCCCTTAGAGGACTACGAAGTCTCATCTTTCTCCTGCTAGTTTGGAATTGCTGGCCTTCCAAGTGGCAGCCTAGCACATTACCATTACACCCCCGGGTTCCTAGTATAGAATACTTTATATTTTGCTTGGATGGATGGCCTTTCAAGAAAATAATTCATATTTCATTTCAAATCTCTGTGTACGCATAATTCTTGATCCTTGTATAGCATTCAACAATAGGAAGAGGAGAACTAAGCGGTATTTAGCCATTTCTCGATAGTTGGATATATAGGTACAATCATCTTTTGCTTAACTTCTCTTTCCTGTATTGCTTATCATGTGTTTCCTCTGTAGACTAGTTATTCAGATTAAAAATCTGTGAGAAAACTTGGAGACTAGAAGCATTCACCAGTGTTATCATTTTACTTCTATTTAAATGGAGAGGAAAAAGTTGTTTTGCGAAATCTTAAGTGAAGCACCACAAAGCCTATTTTTCAGCCACCCCTGCTGCCGCCAGCTACCAGCTGATAATGATACATGGGAAGCAAACATACTTTGATGGTGATTGAGGAGGCACCCCAAGGGTTTGATAATTAACATCAACACCACACTAGAGCTACATCTGTAGTGTGCACCTTTTTCTATTGCATTGACATTTATTTATACAAATTTACATTTAAATTAACTGGTGGATGGATATAATGCACTTGGTAGGGTGGGCCTAATTATTCTTCTCATTCAGCATATTTTTTAGCTCTTGAAATCACAAACTACTGGGAGCAGGAGACATCATTGAAAAGAGAGATCTAAACCCAAGACCTGTATGCTGTGAAGATCACAGATATGTGCACACCAAAGTTCTTTGCAGCACTGCTCACAGTAACCAAGGGGCCAAGGAAAGCTAAATGCACATCAGTGGATTCATGAGTGCCTAACACGTGGTAGGAAACACACTATGGAGAAATGAAGCCCCGCTACACCTGAAAACATGAGTGAACCTTGAAACCTTTATGCCTAGGGAAATTCCTCCATCACAGTAGCACACATGATATAGAAGCCTCTTTATGTGAAATAAGCAAATGTATATTAACCAGCATTTATTAGCAGTCACCGGGTGCAGGAGAGTCAATGCTTGGGAAGCAGGAAACCAGAACCAACTAAATCCACTGACATCAAGTTAATTCTAAATCATAGCTATAGGACTTTTGATCAACATGGTTTCTGAGCCTGTACATCTTAACAGGAGGGAACAGTCTCATCCTCCTCCTGCAAAGTGGCTTATATGTTCTGAACCATCAGCCTTGCAATTAGCAGTCCAACTCTTACCTGACACCATCACCGGACCTCCTTTGGGGAGCAATAGGCTTATGTTTGTGGTGATGGAAAATTGCCAAGTGATAGTTGATGACTGCACATCATGATTATTATAAATAATTTCACAAAATTATACACTTTAAAATGTTTAACTAGGAACCAGCAGAATGTTTAAAATATGGTGCCTTCAGGGGTACGCTTACTTTGCATTTGTGTGTATGTGTCTGTGCACGCGCGCATGCACGCGTATGTGTCATGAGTAGTGCGATGAGCTCAAATTACCAACAGATGATTTGGGTTTAAGTTTGCCCTGACCATACTCTGGGATTCTCAGGCAAACCTTGCAATTCACCCAGCTGTATATAAAATAAATTAAAAAAAAAAAAACCAACAACAAAAACAAGGTGTGGTGGTCATGTATTTGATGTGTCAATTTTATGATTGAGATGTAGGGGTAGAATCCAACCTGTTAATCTGGAGATAGCCATTAAGTAGCCAATGAGGCCTCCTTGTGGACATGGCTTTCTCCTGAGACTTCTGGGAAATCTCACTATCTTTCCTTCCTGGAGATGAGAAGTTATCTCCCCAGTTGTTGGGAGTTAGTCTCAGAGACAACAAACTATGGAGAAGACAAGATGACAGCATCCCAGGAGCTGGAGGAGCTAGAGGAGAAGCCACGCAGCCTTGCCCTGATGGAACCAGACCTCTGAATCTGGAGAAGCCATTTGGAAACTCCTGCCAGTGCTGAGTTGCTTCTACCACCACTGGATGCTGTTGATGGACCTTGAGCCCTGGAACCAAGGAGCCATGGGGAGACCCCTGCTCTGCACCCATTGTCCTGTGACTTCGTGAGTCAGAAGGAGACTTTATTGACTGATATCAGGCATATGGGCTAATATCAGACATGACTTTGAACTGGACTGGGCTGGGATGTTTTCTCAATGTCCCATTCCTTTTGTATATAAACTTTTCCCTTATATCCATTTGTGTGCCTATGAATTTGTCTCTCTAGTCTATCTGGACTAACACACAAGCAAACAAAAATCCCCCACTTACCTCACAGAGGAGCCCTGGGGATTCAAGGAGATTTCGGCAAGCAGTACACTAGAGACAATGAAGTGCTGTAATTGTTGCTGTCATCACTTCTGTCCTGCACACTATTCTGGCACAAGATGAAATGTGGACTCACTGTGCAAGGGTGTGGTCACTTAGGAAAGAGCCAGAAAGTCTGCAACACGTTGCCCTCTACCAGACAGAGCACTGAGAATGGGCTGTGTCTAAAATGCAAGAATGGAATAGCCTTTGTTCTCATTGGGTTGGAAGTTGAATTGGACGTTCCCAAGGATACTCTAGTAGTTGGGGAGCACTCTGATTCGGCACTGTGCCACTCTCAGACTACAAGACGTCCCTGAGGGTGTGTGGGCTCTACTCTCACACCTGACGAGTTGATTTGACGAGTTGATAACTACCCCCGGGAGTAGAACTGTCCCTGTGGACTTCTGTCATGCTGTAGGGGAGTAGAACGTCTCATCCTTCACCCGGGGAGAACTGGTGACTTTGGGGCTAGGATCCCAACACATGACCACTATCTCGCCAGGGCGCCCTGCTGAGGGTGTGCAGTAGTATTTCATTATGGCTTGATTTGATCTCCCTGATAATTAATGATTGGGAGCAATGTTCTTGTGCTTATCATGGCCATTCCTATATCCCTCCAGTATAATGTCAGGAGTAGTGTAGAAGGGGGTACCAAGATCTGGTTGAATCAGTGTCTCACTCATTGAGGAAAAACAGGTTTGATGTTGAAAGATGATGGATATGAAAATAAATGCACTTCCACAAATTCCTCACATAATCAGCATCATCTTACATAAATGTTTTATACAAAAAAGAAAAACAATCCACAGAGAACACCATTTCCTCCTTTTTTTTCTGCCTATCAGTGTTCTAACCTGATGTACAGGTCAGACCAATGCTCCTAAGGTATGGATCAAGAAAAATGACCAAATGTTGGAGCCATGTTTTATGTCTTCATCTTAATTGACCTACCTGCAGTATTTGAATAAGTCAATGATTCCCAGTTTCATAGAGAAGATAGGCTAGTAAATATACTATAGCAAATACAATTTCATCAGGGTCTGTTCTGTTGGTATTGCACTATGCCATGAAAGATGCAAGCATAAACTAGACATTATACTTAGCTCAATAATTTCAAATATGCCTGAGATTTAGGTTTGTGCTCTGATTAGCATATCCATTCCAGATGAGACTGAGTGCCAGCAAGGAGATGACAAACTCAGAGGATTTGGTATGTAGGAAAGAGAGACAAAGTAGTATCACAGAAGACTTGGAGGAACAGACAAGTTTTCAACTGTAAATGCAATTAGTACTGGAAGTAAATTACTTTCTTTAGAGTTGATCATTTGACTTTAGAAAGTCAAATTTACTCCAGGGAAATGCTCATCATTTAGGCTTTTATTTGACAACTGAAAGAAAAGTGGTAGGAAAACATTTATCCATTAATGAATACTTCTGGGAATTATCAAGGAAGCAGTTAGCTTTAATTATGCACCATCAAAGATAAGGCAATGCACATAGTGGTTGGGGCATAATTTAAGAACTAGTAGAACTGGTGTTCAAGTTTTGCTTTTGCCACCTCTATCCTTGGGTTCAATAATTTTTCCTTTTGGCCTCCTTTGGCATCACATGACAGTAGTTGTAATATTTACTCATAGTACTGAGGTAATGACTCAGCAGGGGTATGTCCTAAACCAATAGCCACATATTATATATGTTCCTTAAGGACAAATTTCCTTTCTTCTCTCCTCACCCTTTGCAATCCTAATAACTTCATGTAACTCTAGTTTAAGCCTCAAGGTCATAAATGAAGGCAAACAAATTACAGAAGTGACTACAGTGGAAATAGGGACAGAGGCCAGTGCTTAACCAAATCTGGGACTTCGTAGAAGAACCTATCTTTGTCAAATGACAATTTTATTGGGTGAAGAAGGAATAAGAAACAAAGCTAAATGATCTTAACTCCATTACTCTCTTGAAATGTTTATATTTATATTAATAGAATTTTTACATGCTTATATTATGACATGCCCCTGCTTCTCTTTTATACGTAAGATTTCTTTCTTTCTTTTTGAAAAACTTTTTATGGTGAATTAGGTAAAGGTTTACAGTTTACAGAGCAGATCACACATAGTTTTATACTTCATGACGTCCTTTTTTAGAGATTACATGAAAAAGTGGTCTTAGTATATATCTGTTATTGTCATTCATTGTTGCTGGTGTTTACTGAGTTTTTATTATGGACTAACTTTTTATTATGTGTCAAATATCCATCTCACTTATTCATCACAGAAACTTTACAAGATACCTAACATGATCACACTTGCTTTCTCAGTGAGGAATCTATGGCACAGAGCAGTTGAATTCTGGGGATAGAGAAAGCAAGAGACAGCCAGACTCAGAGTTTGAGCCCTAAGTCTGATTTCTAAGCCCAAACTCTCAGTCCCTGGACTAGGGTGCCTCCCATGACACATACACATAAAGCACACATGCACATATGCACTATGTACACATGCACACCTTTCCGGGCTCCTCTCTATTCTTCCTTCAATGTAGAAATGAAATTTTACAGCTATCTCATGAAATTAGAACTCATTAAAGGAACAATTTTCTTTGCAGGTCAGGTATTCCAGTTTGCTTTTTTCCACACACAGAAGCCACGTGTAGAGTGAGGTGCCATCTTGCCAAGTAAAAAATGTTCCATGGTATTAGCCACTTTTCTAGATAGTGGTAGCCCACTATGTAGCGGGGACTAAATACTAGATCACCTGCAGTACTCTGATACCCCAACTAATGAATAAAATCTTTTATAAGAAATGGGGTCTTCCATGGGTCTGGGGACACCAAAGTGAATTTAATAGTCCACAAAGATAATGTTCCATGTCCTACGTTGGTGGGCAGTGACTGGGGTCATAAAGCGTCAGAGAAGCCATCGAAAGTTCAACTATTGACCACTTCCTGTCTGGATTAAAGAGTACTGAAGCAGCTGAGCCCCGGTGGCATAGTGGTTGAGTGCGGAATCGCGGCCCACTGGCTTGTCGGCTCAAATCCAGCAGCAGTTCTCCAGGAACAAGGCTGGGCCTCCCACTCCCACCAGAGGGCAGTGATGCCCCCCTCCAAAAAAAGAAAGAAAAAAAAAGCACTGAAGACTAGTGAAGCCTAGCAAACCCACGGCCACCAACTTCATTCTGACCCAAAGCAGCATTATAGGGCGGATTAGAATGGCCACCCAAGGTTTCCAAGGTTGTAAATCTTGATGAAAACAGAAAGCTTCCTCTTTCTCCCCAAAGGGGCTTCTGGATTTGAACTGTTGACCTTTAGGCTAGCTGCCCAAAGCAGGGTTTTCCAGAAAGGTTTCTGAAAGAAAATTAAAGGAACTTTGAAATGTCCCATCCAAAGGACACTTGGGTCTCCTGGAACTCAGCTTCCACAACCTAGGCACACACAAAAAAAATGGTAACTAGTCACCACCGCTGACAATGGCGCATCCTGGATAGAGTGGAGAACAATGTGGATCAGACCTCAAAACCATGAGAAAGACTAGGCTTACCTATCCCACAGGCAAGTGAACCTCTGAGACCATGGTCCTAAGTCACTCTACTGCTCTGTAACGGGTTCGTCTCTCAAGCAAACTAAAACTGGTTGAACAATAATACCCAAATGAGGTAAATGATCACATCCGATGGTACACACTTATTTTTAAAAAGGCAATCATATGAGACCCAAGGGCAGCATTTGGCCAGGGAGCAAGCTCAGAACACAGGAATGGATAGAAAGGAGAACGGTAGGGACTAGTAGACAGCAGGTAGATGCACGGGCATCGATTTCTGTACATAGAAACTCTATGCATAACAGAATGAAAACTGTCCAGTCTTGTGTCATCCTCATAATCATTTCTACACTTGCGCCTGTTGTTGCAGTCACAATGTCAACCTCAATTGTGAGGGTCTTCCTCTCTTTCGCTGGTATTCTACTTAGCCCATCATGATGTCCTTTCTTAGGGACTGGCCCCTCCTTATACCACATCCAAAGAAGATGGAACAAAACCTCCCCCATGCTAATGTCTAAGGAGCCTTCTGACTGATTTCCTCCTAGAAAGATATTGTGGTCCTTCTGGTTGACTATGATATATTCCATATTATTCACCAACACTATGCTTCAAAAGTATACCTTTCTCGTCAGTCTTCTTCATTGTTCAGCTTACATATATAGATGAGGCTATTCAAAATGTCATTAAACTGATAAGAACAGATACTACCAGAGCTTTCGGAATTCCTATTAGAGTATACACACATGAAGTGGTGACTCTCTGGTACAAATCTCCAGAAGTATTGTTGGGGTCCGCTCGCTATTTGACCTCGGTTGACATTTGGAGTATTGGCACCATATTTGTGGAATTAGCAACTAAGAAGCCACTTTTTCATGGGGATTCAGAAATACATCAACTCTTCAGGATTTTCAGAGCTTTGGGTATCCCCAATAATGAAGTGTGGCCTGAAGTGGAATCTTTACAGGAATTATAGAACATCTTCCCAAAATGCAAACCAGGAAGCCTGGTGACGCATGTGAAAACCTGGATGAAGATGGCTTGGATTTGCTCTAGAAAATGTTAGTCTGTGACCCTGCTAAATGCATTTCTGGGAAAATGGCACTGAATCATCCATATTTTAACGATTTGGATGAGCAGATTAAGACTATGTAGTTTTCGACAAAAATGAAGAAATTTATGTGTTGTTTCAAGAACAAATAATCCTTCATATTTCCACTGTTAAGTCAGTTTTGCTTTGTGTGCTTTTCTCTGTTGTAAAACTTAAGCTGTTCTTTATTTTCTGATTTCTAAAGTGTAACTTAATGTAAATATTGTTCTATATGAATTTAAATATATTCTGTACGTGTGTAGGTCTCAATATAACAATTGTTACTGCAATAAAATTATAGATCTAGTATTGATGTCAAAAATCAAGACAAATTTGAATTGCCTTAAGTGATCTCAACTCTTACAGTAATCTTGTTTTTCCTGGAGATTTTCAAGTTGAAATTAGTGTTCACAGTTTTATACTGCTCTGAAGTGTTTTTTACTCTCTGAATGTTTAAATTTTTATGTCAATGTCTTATCATGTGATAATTATATAAGTTGTCTACCAAAAAAAATGTCATGGCTGAGTCAGGCACACCTTGGTCTTTGAAGTAACATCTTTGCTCTTTAGCACTTCGTAGAAGTATTTTGCATCAGATTTACCCTATGTAATACATCCTGGATTTCTGGATTGCTGCTTCCGTGGGTGTTGCTTACAATCTAAGTAAAGTGAAATCCTTGGTAACTTCAATCTCTTCTCCATTTATAGAATATTCCCTATTGGTCAAGTTGTAGGGGTTTTTACCTTTTTTTACATTGAGTTATAATCCACTTGAAAAGTCGAGTTTTTTCATTTTCATTGGCAAGTGCTTCACGTCCTCTTTTTCATCAAGCAAAGCTGTGTCATCTACATATGACAAGCTGTTAGTGAATTTTTCTCCCAATTCTGATTTGACTTTCTTCTTCATATGTTCCAGTTTCAGGAATTTTTGGTCAGCATACAGTCTGAATGAATATGGTGAGAGAATAAAATCCTGACACACACCTTTCCAGACTTCAATTCTGCAATTCTCTTTGAACGTCTAACTCTAGCTCAATACGCATGAACACAGTTGTGTCATAGAATGTCTATTTTCTAAAAACTATCCATAGTTTGCCATGATCCACACAGTCAAATGCCACAGTCAGTAAAACATGAACATTTTTCTTGTAGTCTCTGCTATCAGCCAAGATGCTTCTGGAATCAGCAATGATATCCCTACTTATACTATCTCTTTTGAATCAGATGGAATTTCTGTCAGCTCCCAGTGGGTGCAACAACTATTTTCTGATCTTAAGTTAAGCAAAGTTGTTTTTTCTGTGTGTGATAATACTTAATAATTGTAGGATGACTTTTCTTTTGAAAAAACATGAATATGGATCTTTTCCAGTTAGTTGGCTAAGTAATTGCCACTCAATGTCCTGGCACAGTTGAGTGAGCACTCCAGCAATGAATCAATTGGTTGAAATATTTCAGTTGGTTGAAATATTTCACCCCCTCAGCTCCTGAAGACTTGGTTTTCAACAATGCCTTTAGTGCAGCTTGCATTTCTGGATCATATACTGCCTGCTTGATATGGGGACAATCAATATTAAAACTATAGCATCATTTAAGATTTAGTTTGTTAAAAGTTCAAAATATACTAGTCCCCTCCCTTACAATAAAAAAATCATTTTAAGCTTAATCAGCTCACGTGTTCCAATTTTGGAAAGAGGGTAACATGGTCAGTAAGATAAGTAGCCAGGCGTGAAATATATCCCCCATATTTGGATTGACAAGGATTCACAAGGCTCCAGGGGTTGGTGACCTCATAGCCCCTGGAAAAAATTTTCTTTCTCCTCAAACAAAGCTGATAACTTCCTACTGATCATTGGAGAGCCTGCCTTCTTAAGAATGCCAATTAAATATTGTGACATTGTAAAAACCTTCTACCCTCCTCCTATAATCATTGTTAAAAAGAAACCAAACCAAGTTTTTGTATTTTAACTTGGGGGATCAGGACCTAAATCTGCAGCAGCTCAGAGGAGAAACCTGGCTGTTTTCCTTCTGCAAGCCCTTGCTGGAAGAAACTTAGAATTTCTCAAATCAGCTTGATCTCTGCCTTTTGCTACAGCTTTGGACATTTGCAATCTGACAGTATCCTGATAGTTACACATGAAGCAGCTCTTTGCTGGTCTTTCCATCTTTTTGGTGCTTCTCGCATCCTTTAATCTTTTGCCTATAGAATCGTTCAATATTTCAACTCGGGATTTTTCCCCTTCCGTTCTTTCAGCTGAAGAAACAGCAGCATTGGGCTCTTTCCCTCTGCTTTTCTCTCTAGTCATTGCAGGTTTTAAATACATTTGACAAATCAAAGGTGCCTTTATTTGTAGCGGCATGATAAAAATATCTTATTATAAAATTTTTCATTAATCTCTGGCCATGTTAAGACACATATTTTTGAAGGGAAAGAACCCCTCTAGACAAAGTTATGACTGCAAATATGAAATAAACTAGTTCCTTAGACCTGAGAACCTGAAAGACATAGAGGACTTTGGTAGCACAGAGAAAACAAGGCCTGGTGCTGAGCACAGGGAAATTTCCTAGAGGAGGTGATAGTTCAGATCTGTAACAGAGAGGCTGAGATCCAAACCAGAGCTCTACCCCCTTGCAAGTCTGCTGATTTGGAACTAGTTCCTTTACTTCCCGAACTCTTACTTCCTTCAAAATGATCTGACTCATGATTTTCTTGCCCCTTGGCTCTCAGGAAATTGCTATACCCTCATCCCTCCCCCTTATCCTCTTCTTCCCCTTTATAGTCTATATTTCCTAAAGTGGGGGATTCCACAAGTTTCCCTCCATTAACCTCTCCATTAATTCTCTCCCTGGTTACCTCAGTTCCAGTCACCTCTTCCTCTCTTCTTTATATTCAATTTCTCCTACATTTCAATGCCACATGGTATACAGTCATGAAAACACCTGCCATCACAACTGAACTTCAACAAATGTAAAAACAGATTTGCTCATTCTTTACTAATTTATCTTCTGACCCAGGAATACAAACTTCTTTTACATAGAATACTTCATCTCACAGACTCCAAACTTCTGAATCATCTTTAACAGTTTTTTCCCCCTTGTTCCTTATCTTATCAGTGAGAAAACTCTGTTTCTTTCTTTGAGAGCAGAAATGAAAACCCAAGTGACTATGATAATTGTGTCTGGTTTTTGTGCTTTGTCTTGTTTGTAAGGAAACAGGGCTGTCTCCTTCATATAGATTTACTCATTTTAAATGGAAAAATGAAAGCATTCTGTTCTTCCAATCTTCAACACCTGGGGCAGGGTTTGTTGTCTGAGCTGCCACAGAGCTGGGTCTCATGGGAGCTCTATACATGTGCCATCCGTATGACAGTTTGCAGACCCAACAAGGGTTCTACCGAGATACACAGGGGTTTCATTGGTTAACTTTTAAAAACCAGCCCTTTCCTATCCGCTGTCTGGTAGCTCCACTGAAACTGGTCTAACAAGCCTACTCTCTGAGCTTCTATTGATGGGGTGGTGACTGTGCAGGAGGCACATGGACTAGAACTTGAATCAGGTTTACTTTCATGGGAGTCAAGAACACTGTGAGTGAACCACCAAAGACTTCTTGGCTATGTAGGGTTATGTGCAGAGTAGCTAGCTAACTTGGGAATTTGCTTAGACTCACTCTCATTCCAGCAACAGAAATGCAACTTCCAACTTAATTTTGTCCCTATTTAATAGTGTCAGTGGTTCTCTAGTGTTTCCAAATAATGTGAGATGCATAGAGGTCTTGTGATTAAGACTTTCCCAAATCTATTTCATCACTTCAGTTTTGTCCCCTAGATTTCCCAAAGATAAAGGTAGTTACTGTTCTTGGAATCTACTGGTATTTGGCTGTTCTTAAGTAAACTTACGTTTTAATCCCAAACCTGTGTTCATACCTTTCTACTTTCCTCGCTTCTCTCCTCAGATGTGTGGGTACACATTCACCCTGTTTAACTGATAGCTCCAAGTACCATGTTCCTTGCAATCTTTTCTATAGCTCCATCCTTCTTCACGTCTAGTGTTCTCACAGTCTACCATATAAGTTCTCTATCAGGTCATCAGGTTGTATAGTCAATGTATTTGAAGTGCGATGCTGGAAAACAATATTGACTGTGCCATCAACTGCTATAAGGACAAATAAATCTGTCTTGGAAGAAGTATGGTCGGGTAGAATAGAGATCATGATAGTGAGGGGTAGGAGAAGAAGCATTTAAGAACTATGGGAACAACAAGTAATTCAAAATCAGTGACAAGGTGGGTGTGAGAGGTCCAATAGGGATTGATCAAGCATAATGTAACAGACAGAAATACTGAAACCCCAAAGGAGGTTGAGCATGATAGTAGGACAAGAGAAAAGCAATAGGAAATAGAGGAAAGAACTGGGGGTAAAAGGCATTTTTAGAGGTCTAAATACGGTAAAGTGACCAGACGTCCCACTTGTTAACAAATTAACATCATCCCGCAACATTTTAAAATTAAAATAAATATATTACAATACTATAGTTGCATTCTATGAAAATTTTTGTTGCTCCATATAAAGCAAATTTTTAATCAAACACACACCCCCTCCCACTTCCTGGTCAATGGTGTCCTGCTTAAAATGTGGTTGCTTTAAAATACAGGCATGTAGAGAGGTGAAAATATTTATATAATGGCGATGGGGAAATAGATCTATGGCATACACTTATAGGGTTAGTATTAAGACAGCAGATGGGCATTAGACCTCCACTCAAGTACTTCCTCAATGCAAGAACACTTTGTTCTATTAAATTGGCATTCCATGATGCTCACCTTCCTGACAAGATCACTGAAGACAAATATGTGCATAAGCAAAAGTGTTGAAGAAAGCTGGTGGTGCCTGGCAACCAAAAGATGTAGCATCTAGGGGCTTATAAGCCTGAAAGTAAACAAGCAGCCATCTAGCTCAGAAGCAACAAAGTCCACATGGAAGAAGCAAAACAGCTTGTGTGTACATGAGATGTCAAAGGGGTCAATAATCAGGCTTCAAGAACTAAAAATCATATCATTTCATGCTTACCTTTCACATATGATCACTGACAACAAATGTGTGCAAAAGCAAATGTGGTGAAGTAAGCTGATGGTGCCCGGCTATCAAAAGATACAGCATCTGGGGTCTTAAAGGTTTTAAAGTAAACAAGCGCCATCTAGCTCAGAAGCAACAAAGCTCACATGGAAGAAGTAGATCAGCCTGTGCAACGATGAGGTGTTGAAGAGATTGGGTACCAGGTATCAAAGAACTAAAAATAATATCATTATAAATGAGAGGGAGTACAGATTGGGGACCTAAATTCAATCAATAGAGCAACAGCCCCTTACAGAGGGGTTGTATGGAGGAGACGAGCCAGTCAAGGTACAGTGTAACAGCAATGAAATAAGCAACTTTTCTCTAGTTCAGAAATGCTTCCTCTCACCCACTATTATGATCCTAATTCTACCTTACAAATCCAGCAAGAGCAGGGGATGTACACTGGAGCCAGAAACAGGGGTAATTCAGGACAGATGATCCCTTCAGAACCAGTGTGAGAGTGGTGATGCCAGGAGGGTAGATGGATGGTGGAGTAGAAAGGGGAAACATGACTTCCTTTCTGTGGTATGGACTATAGGGAAGTAGGTGAAGGGACACATCAGACAGTGTATGATGACAAAATAATAACAATTTGTAAATTGTTAAGGGGTCATGTGAGAGGGGAAGCGGGGAGTGAGGGGAAATATGGGGAACTTGTACCTGGGGCCTAAGTAGGAGAACGCTTCAAGAATGATGATGGTAACAAATGCGCAAATGTGTTCTGCATACAATTGACATATGTATTGATCGTGATAGGAGTTGTGTGAGCCCCCAATAAAGTGATATATATATATATATATAATATATATGAACTAAGGGAAATTGTATGTTTCATCACTGCTACACTATACCCTGAATGGTTTGTCTGCCCCTGTCACTCTTCTGTTGGGAAATGTCCAGTTGCCTACAGATGGACTTTGGGTCCTCACTCTTCACTCCCCCTCATTCACAGTGATATGTTATTTTATTCCTCAATGCCTAATACCTGATCCCTTTGACACATTGTGATCACACAGGCTGGTGTGCTTCTTACATGTGGGATTTGTTGCTTCTCTGCTAGATGGTCACTTGTTTATCTTCGAGCCTTTGAGACCCTAGATGTTATTTCTTTTGATAGCAGGGGACCATCAGCTTTCTTCACAACTTTTGCCTATGCACAAATTTGTGTTCTGCATCTTGTGTGGAAAGTGAGCATCATGGAATGCCAGTTGAATAGAACAAATTGTTCTTGCATTGAGGGAGTACTTGAACAGAGGGCCAATATCCATCTGCTACCTTAATACTAAACCTATAAATATATGCACATAGATCTATTTTCTCATATTTAAATATATTTACATATCTACATGCCCATATTTAGAACTCTATACTCTTTGCATCCTAGTTATTTCCTCTAGTTACTTTTACTTTCCTCCCATCCCACTATCATGCTCAGTCTTTGTTTGAATTTCAGTAATTTCTTTCAGTTACATTGCCCTTGATCATTCCCTACCAGGAGTCTTACACCCTCCTTACCACTGCTTTTGTCACTTATTGTTCCCTTGTTCCTGGGTTTGTTAACAACACTTCCTTCCCCGACCTTCTCCTCTCCTATTTCTCCCAGGAACCACGAGTCCCATTGTTTTCCCCTCTAGATTGTTTATCCAGCCTACAATAATATGCACAAGAAAAACAAGAGAAACCTAAACAAAGTGACAAAAGGAAACAAAATAAAGACAAAAATGATGACAACAACAACAAAAAAGAAAAAAATGCCTGTAAATAGTTCAAGTTCTGTTTGTTGACCTTTAGGAGTGTTTTACGGTTGAGTCTGACTATCATGACCAGAGGATGTACACGGGTACAGTTTGGGATTGGACATGCAGGGAATCTAGGACAGATGATCCCTTCAGGACCAGTGGTGAGTGTGGGGACACCAGGAGAGTGGAGTGAAGATGGGATAGAAATGGGGAACTGATTACAAGGATCTGCATATAACCTCCTCCCTGGGGGTTAGACAACTGAAAAGTGAGAGAAGGGAGACACCAAACAGATAGAGACAGTATAAGATAGACAGTATAAGATAGAACAAAATAATAATACTTTATATATGTTTATACTTTATATATATTTATATAATAATAATACTTTATGAATTACCAAGGATTCATGAGGGAGGGGTGATGGGAAAGAAGGGGGGAAATGAGGAGCTGATATCAAGGGATCAAGTTGAAAGCAAATGTGAGAATGATGAGGACAACAAATGTACAAATGTGCTTGACACAATGGATGGATGTGTGCAATGTGATAAGAGTTGTTTTGCGCTCCCAATAGAATGATTAATAAAAGAAGAAGTAGTATGGTCAGAGTGTTCTTTAGAGGCAAGGATGGCAAGACTTCATCTTACACATCTTGGACATACACTAGAGACCTGATGAGGGAACCAAGCAGAGGAAGACCTTCAAGGAGATGGACTGACAGAGTGATGGCAACGATGGGCTCCAGCATAACAGCAAGTGTGAGGACAGCTCTGGACCGGGCAGTGTTTTGTCCGGTTGAGCATAGATAGGGTCGGTGTGGGTGAGGACCGAGTCCATCACACCTAACACCAACAACAACGTCAGATGACAGATTTGGGGGCACAAGTATCAGCATTGTCTTAGTATGCTTTGGGTTACAACACGCTCCCTTGTGGATTAGCCATGCTCTAATTTGGTAAATATACTATAGCTGCTGGTAGAAGAGTGAAAGCCATGACCTCCCTTTCTGTCAAAACTACCAACATAATTACACTAACCTATTGAAGCGGGAGATGGTGATTCAGGGGTAGAATTCTCGTCCTCCACGTGAGTCATAGAGTTGTATTCCTCCCCAGTCTATCTCCGGCATCGCCACCACTCACTGTGGGTGGGCTTGCTTGTTGCTGAGGCTAAAGAGGTGTCAGCAGGGCTTCCACATCGAGACACACCAGAAGGAAAGAGTTGGTGGCCTCATTCTGGAAACCAGCCAGTGAAAGCCCAGAGTCACACCACAAATCAAGGCCAGCTTGATGGCAGCCAACAGCCATGGCCTGCTTTTGGAATGGGAAACTCTGTATAGGCTATTTTAGTCTCAGTCCCTCTCTTAATAAATGAGGAAATGAGGTCCTAATGTATAGCTAATTTTCAGTAAATCAAGTATAAAGATTTGGGATTATTATTCAAGCTAGAAGCTGCTGGCTTCTCAAGCCATCCCCCCAAATACCTAATTCAGTCTCTTCTATGCAGAAAATAATGTTCATGACTGACTCCATTATAATTAATGTATTGTGCTAGAGAAGGGTTTTAGAACCAGACACATCAGGTTCTAATTCTGATCTGTCTGTTTGTTTTTTTGTTTTGTTTTGTTTTGTTTTGTTTTGGGGGCATCACTGCCCTGTGGTGGTGGGAGTAGGAGGCCCAACCTTGCTGCTGGAGTTGAACCTCCAACCCAGTGTTTGTTAATTGTATGGATTTGCATAAATTATTTGCACTTGCTCCCTGACCTGTAAAACTTAATGATGCTGTGCTGACTGATTGGCATAAATTTCATGAAGTAGTAAAAACAACAGAGACTATTATTTTTTAAAATCCCTGGCAACTTACACATTTTTGTCAGTGACGTTTCTTCATAAGGCGTAACTTCTTTCTGGTAGGTCCACTTTCTAAATTTAGTAAACACAGAGTGGAATTCTTTTTCTCCCTTTTCCTCTGAGAATGTTGAAATTACTTGGGTGTTCCTTTGTGTTTCTTAATAATCCACCCAGTTGTTCCTTACAAAACTTCATTAAAATGCACACAGACAGACAACAACTTGTTACTAAGAACTAAATGATTTATTTGGCTGATAAATACATATTTAGGGGAGTTAATCTGGATGATGGAGATAATTTTTTAAAATACACTTTGCAGAGGTCATTGTTTGGCTAGATTTCATGAGCTCAATGATGATGACCAGAGAACTAGGAGGGTTCAAAGTTAAATACACTGATCATTTTATAGCTGGTCTTGGCCTTCAGCTCTTTTTCATGATGTCACCTTCTCTTTCACACTAGCTCTCAGAGCTCACACACGTATGAAGACTGACTATAATAATCATGGGGGAAGGTGGGGCATGGGTAAGGGCATAGGAAGGTCTTGGAATGGAGTTAGTAAATGTTTGATGGCCCCCTGCTTTTATATCACATGAGATTAAAAATCAGGAGATTTGATATGAATACCAGTATGTGATTTTAAAATTCCCCTCTGACTCCCTCCCCCTAACCCCCACACTCCACTCCCCAGTATACTGTTAAGACTATTGGAGTCTTTTTCTGGAATTATTTTATAGGATTGAATCCATTATTAGGTAATATGGGGTTCTGGTTCAGTCAGAGAAAATGCTTTTGTTAAAAAAAAAATTTCTTTCCCTTTTCCTTCTTTATAAGGTTCATATTTGTTAGGTGCCAATGAATTAGTTCAAACTCAGTGATCTGATTCACAACAGAAGGACACTATCCAGTCCTGCCCCATTCTCATAATCATAGCTATTTCTGAGTCCATTGTTGCAGCCTTAATGTCAATCTATTTCCTTGAAGGTCATCTTTTTGTTGACCTTTCATTTTACCAAGTCTGATATGCTTTCCCAGGAACTGGTCTCTCCTAACTTGTAATAACAAATAAAGTGTATACTGTGATAGTTAGGGCCTATGCTGCGTATGGCTGGGAGTAGAACCCAACCTATCAATTGGGTCCTAGTCTGATGAAACATCCTTGATGTCATAGCCTTTTGTATAAGAGAAAGCAAGACCAAGCAGAGTTGAATCTCTATTTGGTCCTTTGCCTTCTGCCACTGCTTTTGCTGCCCCCAATCTCCTGCTGCTCTCAGGAGCAATCATTGGACTGCTGACAGTGGATGAATTCCTCCAACTTCCCTTTTGCATCTACCAGCCTGTCAGCCCTTCAGTTTCTGCTTTGTCATCGTGTGTCCTGGTCCTCAGCTCGATTTGAATTGGAATGGACAATCATGAACAATTGACAACCTATTTCTACAATCATGTCAGAGATTCTCCAGAGGAGCAAAATACAAAGCATCACTGATTTTGCTTCTCTGGCGAACTCAACCAAACACACCAAGCAATAAAGGGGCAGCAACAAGGGTTCCAGAAAGAATAGCATAGGGAGATACAACAAATTTCCCCAGCAAGTTCAGAGACAAAACATAATTAAAAGTAAGATTTCACTTGAGTCCCAGAAGATGTAAACAGTTTACCTTTACCTACTTAGCAAACCACTATTTGTCGGTCAATGTGTTGTATGGTGGTGGCTTGTATGTTGCTGTGATGCTGGAAGCTATGTCTCTGGTATTTCAAATAACAGGAATTAGCTGCTGAAAACCAAGTAGATAGTATAGAAACATTGTTAGATACTGAAGACCTAATGAACAGAAGCAGTACATTGTCAGAGATCGTGCCAGGAGATGAGCCCCTAGGCACAAAAGACATTCAAAGTATGACTAAGAGAAGCTGAATTGTTAAAGTAGAGTTGACCACAATGGCTTGGATGGAGTGATGCTGGTGGAAGTAATGCCCCTGGGGCCTTCAATTGCTGATGGGATGTGACTCAAAATGAGAAAAAAAACAGTGGCAAGTATCAACGAATAATCAGAACTTCAAATGTATGAAGTATGAATCTAGGAAATTTGCAAATTGTCAAAAATGAAGTGGAATGTATAAAGATGAATATCCTAGATATTAGTGTGTTGAAAAGGACTGCTATTGGCCATTTTGAATAAGAAAATCATATGGCTCACCATGGTGGAATGACTCAATCAAGAGGAATGACTTTGCATTCATCATCAAAAAATGACATTTTAAGATCTTGAATTACAATACCATCTGTGATTGGCTTATATTTTTCCAAATTCATGGAAATCCAATCATTATAACTGTTTTTTAAACTTACACACCAATTACTGGATTTTGTGATGAAGTTGAATAATTCTATGACTATCTTCAGTATGAAATTGATCAAGCATGCAATCAAGGCTCTTTCACAATTATTGGCAATTGGAATGAAAAAGTTGGAAACGAAGAAGAAGGAACAGTAGTTGGAAAATATGCTCTTGGAAATAGAAATGAAAATGGAATTCTCATGATAGAAGTTTGCAAGACCAACAACTTGTTCATAGAAAATACCTTTTTTTCATGTTTAATCATTTTATTGGGGGCTCATACATTGTTTCTCACAATACATAAATACATTTATTATGTCATGCTTCTTCACATGCCTGCAGCTATCATCGCTCTCTGAACCTCCACCTTTCCATCCGAGTCTCTGACCTCAGCCTCCCATCCCTTCCCCTCCATCCTTCCTCCCCACTCCCCTACCAACTAACTCTCAATACTCCATAAATTACTGTTTTGTTATAACTTACACTTTTCAATGTCTCCTCATTCCCCCTCCCCCAGTGTCTGTCCCCCTGATAAAGGGGTTATATGTAGATCCCTGAAGTTGGCCCCCCCTCTCCACCCTACTTTCCCTCCACCCACCTTCCTTCCACTCATCCAGCAGCTTCATTCCCACGGAGTTCATCCGTCCTGGGTTTCCCACATTTCCATTTCTCATCTTCACAGTAGTGTAGAACTGGGACCGTGACAGTTGTAGGGAGGAAGCCTTCAGGAACTAGAGTAGAATAATATCATAGTTATTATAGGCAAGTAAAATTTTGCTGAAGATCATCCAATAATGGTTACAGCAGTCCAATGACAAGGATCTGACAGAGGTTCAGGACAGGTTCAGAAGAGGCCATGGAAGGGGGATCATTGCTGATGTCAGACGGATTTGGGCTGAAAGCAGAAAATACTCAAGCATTCACCTGAGTAAAGGACAACACACCATGAATTACCTTAAGAAGAATGGGAATTTCGGAAGACTTTGTTTTGCTCATGTGGACCTGGAAGTGAATCAAGAAGCAACTGTGGGAACCGAAGAAAGGAATACTGCTAGCTTTAAAGTCATAGAAGGTGTGTGTCAAGATCATCTTCTCTCACCATACTTAATCTCTATGCCAAGCAAGTCATCAGAGAAGCTGCACTGTAAGAAGAATGTGGCATCAGGATTGGAAGAGGGCTTATGAAGAAACTGTGATATATACATGACACAACCCTGCCTGCTGAAGGTGAAGAGCACTTGCTGATGAAAACAAGAATTGTAGGTTTCAGTATGAATTACCACGCAATGTAAACATGACCAGATACCTCACAACTGGGCCAATAGGTAACACATGATATATGAAAAGAAAAGGTTGATGTTGTCGAAGATTTTATTTCTCCTGGAACACAGTCAACACCCAGAGAAGATTTTGAGGACTACTAAGGGGCACCTGACCTAAGCCATGATATTTTCAATAACCTCAAAGCAGGTGCAAGTTGGTTATGTAATAAGGAAATCTGAAGAAGAATCAATGTGCTCGAATCATGGGGCTGACAAAGAATATAGAAAGGACCATGGACTTTTGAAAGAACAAAAGAAATCTGTCCCCAATGGAGTACAGCCTGAATGACCCTTAGAAGAAAGGATGGTGAGACTTCTTGTCGAATACTTTTGACACGCTGTCAAGAGAGACCCGTCCCTGGAGAAGGACATCTTGCTTGCTAAAGCAGAGAGTCAGTGAAAAAGAAGTGGAGGAAGTGAATTGACACCATGGCTTCAACCAAGGGCTCAAACCTGAGAATAACTGTGAAAAATGGCCTCTCACTACCAGGCAGTCTTTCCTGATGTATCAAAGGAGGTGAGTCAAAACAGACATGATGGAATCCAACAGTAACAACACTCAACAAACAAGTCACGGTTTGAAGTCATCCATCAGGCCTAACATTCTGCTGTTGCAAAGATTCCAGTCAGCGACACCCTGTGGGGCAGCTCTGCTGTGTGACAAATGGGGGCTCCATGAATACACTCTATGGTGAAGGCTGCCTTTGGAGTCTGAAGAAATTGAAATCTAGGCTAGGATTACACTAACCAGAACCAAATGTGTCATTAAGGAGGCCATGTTTGGGACTAGTCTCTCTGAAGATGAGCACCTGACTTTTCCATCAATGCCCTTCAAATGCTTCGGGCAGGGAGAGTGATGGGCTGGGAAGACTTTTGCTTTGATTCCCATATTCAAAACAAACCCATGGCTTCAGCGCCGGTTCTGCCTCATAGGAACCCTGTATACACTGTGACTCCCTAACTGTAAGAAATACATATTTGTGCCCATTTCAAAGAAAGGTGACACAACAGAATGCTAAAATGTTACAATAATATCATTATGGGGTTCCCAAGGCCAAACTCTTTAAGGACAGAGTGTCACATTTCTCCTCAAGACTAGCTAGTGGGTTTGAACAGCAGACCGCTGGGTTCACAGTCAGCAATGTTGTCCATCAAGCCACCAGTTGTCCCTTACTCTGAAGGGCAGGGTAGAACTGTCCCTATGAATTTTTGTGAAACTGTAGTTCTTAAGAGGAGTAAAAAATATATGTACCTTTCTCTCAGTCATTGCTGGTGGTTTTGAACTGCCTAGCTTTGGGATCACAGTGCACCAGGAAACCCCAACTCCACAGGGCTCCCTGTCCATGCCAACCTCCTATAAATCCATGTTTCTCAAACGTGGATGCTCAGTGCAGTTGCTTGGAGATGTAAACCCTAATGCCCAGGTCCATCCCCAGAGACTGAATTAATTAGTGTGAGGGTGGCTTGGGCCTCTGAATTATTAAAGGAGAGGAACAGCGAATTTTCCCCAGTATGATTCTACAGTGCATCATTCAACTGGCAACCCATTGCCTCTGTTCTTAAGATCTTACCCAAAGCCTTTTCTATGCCTTAAAACACAGGGCTTCCTGGTTGGACTCCAAGAAGGGGTACATTGGAAGATAAACCTGGTCATCTATCCAGGCAACCTTCTTCCAAAGATCAGCCCACGAAAAATCTATTGAACCCAGGAACTTCGACACACTGGGGTGGGTGAGGGGTTTCAAAACGAGTCCGAATTTATTTCCATGGCAATGGCGTTCATTGCTTTCCCCTCCTTCTTTAATAGCTACCTGGGATTTTCACCTCCAGATCATTGACTGGACTTGGCCAAGATCCAGGGCATTGAAAGCCCTCTTACTTTTAATTCGTTCGGAATCCAGACAAGCAAAGTGGCTCCCACTTGAACCACTCCACAACGCTTTCCTCTGTGGCCCAGATTTTGCTTTCTGGTTTTTGTTTTTCACTTGAAAGAGAATCACTTTTCCAGACAGCTGTCCAGGGGTGTCTGTGGACAGGGTGGGGGTCCCAGCGTGCTGCACCCCTCCAGCCCAGGACCCTCTTCTTGAGTCAAGAGCCACAAAGGGCCCCAGTCACTAGAGACCCCGCCCTCTTCTCACCCAGCACCGGCTTGCCTGTTGCGCAAAAGGGCTCTCCACCCTCCGGTGCCGGCCCCACCCTCGGGGTGACTGCAGCCCCGCCCCGGCCAAGGCGCTCCTTTAACACGGGAGCAAAATTTCTCGCAGCTGCTCGCTCGGACCGCTCTTCTTCCCAACCCACCCGCTCCGTGCCGCCGAGGCCGCGAGTCCCGGGGCAGAGTCCAGTCCCGCCGCGCGCCATGAGCTCCGCTGCAGCTCGGAACCTCCTCGCGGGGCTCGCCTGGCTGCTGCTGAGCTCGCTGGGGGCCGTGCAGGGTGAGTTGGGCGCGGGACGCTCCCCCGCCACCGCCAACCCCGGTAGGTTAACCCTTAGAGCTCCTGAGAGGGGTGGGGCGAATCTCAGTGGCTTGGGAGGAGAGGGTCGGGCGATCTGGGGAGGAATTTGGGTATTAATCATGGTTACCTTCTTTGGGGTGGGGACTGTTGTCCTGGTATTGCTTTGGTTAAAGCGCTAGACTACCGGCTTGGGGGCGGGGGGTGGGGGTGGGGGGTGGGAAGCAATGTTGGCCATTTGACCCCTACTAACCACATCAGTAGAAACCCCCCAGCCACTAAGCCAGAATTCACCAGCCACTGAGCCTGGAGAAAACTGTGGAGGGATCTTTCTCTAGTTAGAGCCTGATAGCCTCACAAACCCTTTAGGGCAGTCCTAATTACTCCACAGAGCTGAATGGGAGCCAGTGGGTCTGGGGATGTTGTTGG
>PVJH01025731.1:0-20326 GCA_004026705.1 Nesogale talazaci | reverse complement strand
TTCTGGGCGCCAGGAAGTGCCGGATGGATGGACTGATGGGAGGGTGGATGGACAGACAGTAGTGTCATAGATGGATAGACAAGTGGATGGATGGGTGGACGGACAGAGGGATGGATGGATAGGTGGGTGGATGGAGGAATGGGTGGCTAGGTGGGTGGATTGATGGACAGACAGTGGACTCACATGGACAGACAGCAGACTAATAGATGGATGGACATGTGGATGGATGGATGGATGGATGGATGGACAGATGAGTGAATAGACAGATGAATGGAAAGGTGTGTGGGTGGGTGAGTGGACAGATGGACAGATAGCAGACTCAGGTGGATGGACATGTGGATGGATGGATGGATGGATGGGTGGACTTGTGGATGGATAGACAGGTGGATGGATGGTGGACGGAAGGATGTGGCGGGGCACTACATGGGCACTATCAGTTGTGTGAGTGGCTTGTTTGGGGGGAGGGGGCTGGCAGGATGGATGAAGGAGGCATTGTCCATGGAAGGGGGAGGAGGGAGGAAGGGTGGCCCAGTGTTGACGTGAGTGGGGAGTGGAGTGGGCCACATGGGTGGGAACCTGGAGGTGTGTAGATGGGTGAGGATGGATGGGGAAAGGAGGTGGGTGTCAATGGCCAAGTGGGGGGCTTCAGGGATTGGGCGAGGGTTCCCGATGGAATGAGGCGGGTGGGTGCATGGGCCCGGGATAAGAGCAGAGGCATGGAGAGGTGGGGCCGGTGAGCATGGGGCGTGGGCGTGGGGAGGTGGACGGATGGTCCAGCAGTGGGGTCAGGGGCACAGTATCTGCACGCCATCGGGAGGCTCCAAGGTTGGCCAGTGGCCTGGCCTTTCCTCCTCACGGACATCTCTGGTGAGAAATGCTGGTGAGGGCTTGCCAGGTCCGAAGGGGATGCACCCTACCACCCCCATCTCTCCATCTCATCCTCCAGCCATCACCCTTTGATGATGGGGACTTTGCCCCTGTGAATGGGTGGAGATGGGCCCACTTCAAGCTTCATCTACTTCTGCCCTTCTGCCTTTGAGTGTGCCAGACAGCTATTCCAAGGGGCCTTTGTAAAGGGTGAAGCCAGGTGGCTGGAGCGATGACCCCCCCAAGGAGAGCACCCTGGGGTTCTTCTGGACCAGGATGCTTCTGCCTCCCATGCCACCCCACCCCCACTGCTTTCTCACAACTGCGGTCCCCTCTGACTGCAAGGTCTTCTTCAGCTCTGCCGCACAGTCCGTCCCTCACATACTCATGATCTGAGTGGGCAGGGGGTGGTTCACTCTCCAAGCCCAGCAGCAGAAGTACGTGCGACTTGGTGTCCTCCAAAGGTCAGCGGGAGACCCTCCAGGTAGCCGCTGCCCTCATCACCGAGTCATCTGCTTGCTCCCCCCCCCCCCCCCACACACACACTGGACTTCCTCTGAAGGACCCCAGTCAGTGCTACCTCCCTCTCCATCCTACCACCAACAATTAGCCAGCCCAGCCTCTGAGACTCCCCACAGTCAAGCACCCCTCCCCACGACCCCTTGGGCAGCCCCAGACCCTTCCTCCTCCTCCTCTTCTTGGGCAGCCCCAGGCCTCACCCTTGAACTTTGTCAGGCTCTATGGGTGTCCCATACCCGCCCGTCCGGGGGTGGGCTCTCTGCCCTCCCCCTTTTCCCTGCAGCTGCCCTTGTGACTACCTCCTCACTGCACCGGCGGCCTGTGGCCACCAGGGGGCCTCTGATGTTAGGCCAAGAGGCGGCTGTGTGCAAGGCGTCTCTGAGTCAGGGATTCTGGGCCTGGCAGCCAGCTCCTCGCTGCCCGCTGGAGGGAGGGCAGCAGCGGTCCCTGACTCGCCACTTTGGCCAACTCCAAGCCATCTGGCTGGGCCTCCCGGCAAGGTGCTCTCCCCTCTCAAGTTGAGGCTCCTCAAGCCGGAAGCTCATGCCCTTGCCACAAGACTGAGACTGGCCGTGGCCCTCACCGGTCCGTGTGCCCCCTGCTTCCCAACCCAGATCCTCACCTATCCCCCACCCCTTCCCCAAAAGGGGGGGGGACTCAGCTCGCCCTGAAGACCCACCCATGGAGGGAGTTCTGCCCATCTCCCACCCAGACCCAGCTTCCAGCTCGGAGCCCTAGATTCAAGGAGCCACCCCTCCCCCTCCTACTACAGCCTCAGTTTGCCCCAGCTCACCTGAATCTCCACCTAGGGGATTGTCCGGGCCCAGGGGTCTAGACTGGTGTGGCGACTGGCTCCCGCAGATTGGCGCTGGGCATACAAATGGGGGCCGATGTGTGGGCCCGCCATCAGTAAGGTGGGCAGTTCAAAACCGCCCCCTGCTCCTCTGGAGAAAGGCGAGGATTTGGACTCCTGTAAGCAGTCCCAGTCTCAGAACCTCAAAGGGGGCAGCTCCACCTTCTCCTCTCTGGTCACGCCAAGTCCGTGTGGACTCGGGGGACAGAGCCTGGGGCTTGATGTGTGTCACACCCATTGAAGGACACAATCTCACCTCTGGAAGCTCCGATAATCTCACCTTGTCTCTGTCACACCCGGGTCAGGGACCTTCGCAGTCTGGCCACAGCCTGGGGGAACCCCTTGGTTTTCTGTTGGACCAGCCTTACTTAGCAGGATGCAGGCCAGGGGCCCTCCTGGCTAGTGGTGGGGCCCCAGGATCACAAAAATGTTGGTCTACAGCCATCTTCTGGTCATAGCCAACCCCAACTCCAACCAGTGCCTGACCATAGCCACCCCCTGACCATACTCACCCCCTGACCACAACCACCCCTAACCACAGTCGCCCCTGATCGCATACGTCTCTTGGCCTCAGCCCTCCCCTGAGCACGGCCATCAGCATAGCCATGACCTTTTTGACACTGAACCAGTGGACACTGACCACACCCTGAGACCTGGCCCTGCCCCCATTCCAGTGTGCCCACCCAGACACATTCTCCAGGGCCAAGCGCAGAGAGTCAGGAACTAGAGGAACAGTGGGCCCACATTTGAGCTCACTCATGTTCTTGACTGGAGGGTGCGACGTGGGCAGCAGGAAGTGGCCAGTGGTGCCCCGAGGGCTGACTCAGCTGGTTTGGGCTGACTCACGTGGGAACCGGGAGCACCTGGAACCCACTCTGTGATTCTGGTCACCTATCCATCCTCAGGGACTCCCAGGCACGTGACCTCTGAGGTTGTCTGGAATTGGCATAGGATCTCGGATCCTGGCTCCTCTCCAGCCAGCCCAGGGACGGCAGCTGCGGCAGTGGGTGGGAGAGGCTGGGCATGGTGGTCATTAGCTGACTGACCCGCTCAGATGTACCGTGTCCCATGAGCCTCCAGGCGGGGCACACAGGGTGCAGGCCTGCCACCCCTGGCCTGCCCACAGCCAGCTCAGTCCTCTGCTTCTCAAGCCCATTGTGGGCCCCCACCATCACACAGTCATGCCCTCTGGGCACTTCCTTACCTGCTGGTCCATGGGCACAGTGAGCAGACCTCCCCAGAGCACAGGATGGTTCTGAGCAGAGGTGTGGTCAGCTTCAGTTCCGTGAGGCTCCTGGCCCTCAATGGCTGCCACCCTGCATTAGGCCAGCCTGGTGTGGACACGGGGAGGCCGCCTCTCCAGGCTGCGTGCTGTGGGGTAACAGGACCAGGTCTTCTCGGGTGACCGTGGCCTTTGACCTTGGCTCCTGAGGATGGGTTTTGGGCAGCTAGGGTTGCAGCTCAGTCTGAGATGTCCAGGCCGGCAAGCCCTTCTCTCACCAAACCACCCCCTCTGCCCGACCCTGCAGGACGACAGAGAGCACTTCCTGGGGCCACCGACCTGGACGGCAGCCCGGGGCCTCCTTGTGTACTTTGGAGCCGCTGGTGGGTTTGAACTCCTGATGTTCCATTTGGGCAGCCAAGGTCACTGTCTGGGTCACCAGGGGCTCTGAGCGCTACCTGGTTGGTCCGGCATCTGCTCTTGGGAGGACCTGCAGCCCGGGAGCTTAGACTTCACGCTGGCCCCTCCTCTCCCTGGCCCAGTCGCCACACCCTCTCTGCTGACGTAGCTGTAGTGGTAAGCCCGGTGCTCCCTGTATTCCATGCACCGGTCTCCCCGAGAATCAGCAAAGCCCCAAGTGGCCCAGACGTGTCCCATGGAACCTGGACTTGGGGCCCAGGTCCGTCTGCATGGCCCTGCAGTGTGTGCGCTCGGTCTTGCTCTGGTGTCCAGGAGCGGAGAGGTGTCGGCGGGGTGCTGGCGGTGGAGATGGGGGAAGGTGAGGGGTGGACCCTTTGCACAGGGCGGGGCTCCGTGCCAGGCCCTGGGAGTTCCAAGCAGGCGTCCCAGCTGGCCACCAGCAGCCAGGATGATCTGGAGGGTGGACTTTCAGCCGGCTTCTGAGCACCTGCTTGGTCAGGCCTGCCTCACAGCTGGGCCCGGGGACCCTCGGCTAAGCGTCGGACTGTGGCCACAGGGCTGCGGAGCTGACCTTTACACAGGATCTCCTGTCAATTAACTGGAAAGCAAACAGTCATGTGGGGCTGCCTAGTGGCCGTGGCACTGGAGACGGGAATGGACGGACTCATAGCATGGACAGAGGTGCCTGCAGTCCTCAGGCCTGCAGCATTCACCACCCCCCGCCCCCCCACCCCCACCATGGTGGCGGCTCCAGGGGAGGGAGGGTGGACACAGAGGGACACATGCAGGTGAAGCAAGCCCTGCAGAGGCGCCACTGTGTTCTGCGCCGCCTCCCCTTCCCACCAAGCCTTGACCTCAGTGGTGGTTGCGCTTCCCTGCTGGGCTGGCCTGCAGCTCCTGCAAAGAGGAGCGGGGCCCACTGCACCCTCTCCCTCCACCATTCCTCCTGGTGTGGTCCCCGCACCGACACAGCTGGAGGATAGGCCCCCTCAGGGCTGCCCTGGCCAGGGCAAGCCTGACAGCAGCAGAGGCAGGTATGACCACCCACAGCCTTCTGCCCCTTCTGACCACTGGCCCCATGTCCCTGCCCTGCCCAGGCACACTGCTCCCTGCTTCCAGTGTCCGAAGCCTGTCCTGCCTTCTACACCAGGACACCCCTCGAGCTAGGACCTTCAGGGAGGGACCCTGGGCAGTGGGGCTGAAGAATGGCCTTCTGGTGCAGCAGCTGTATGCCTGGGTGGCCTGCCCACCCCCGGAAGCCCTCTTGGGGACCTCTGCTTGCTGTGGGGAGCTCTCTGGGGGTGACTGGCGGGGGCAGCTGCCCGTGCTGTCTCTTCAGGCTGGCTCAGCCCCTTGTCCTCACAGCTCTTCATGTGAGGATTGAGTGTGATCCCGGGTTTTCCTGACACCTCTCAGGACCCGGCTGGGAGAATGGGAGTCAGGAGTAACAAGGGGGAGCCTAAGGAGTATCCCTGGGACCCCCAAAGCTGGAGGACCCATGCCGGCCACACTGACCTCACAGACAGGGCACCTCATCCCAGGCCAATCCTGGGAGACTGGACTCAGAGAGGGCCTGCCCTGCTCAAGATCACATGGCTGACCAGGCTGGAGGCTGAGGCATGAGCATGTACTTCGAGGGGGCTTCTAGAGGGGCAGGAGGAGAGGGAGGGGGACGGGCAGTTCTGTCAGGGCCGTGTGCTGGCCACCCCCAAACCTTGGTCCCGAGCTCTGTGAGGGCTGAGCGGAGGCTCACACGCACTGAGGCCCGAGCTCTGGATGCGCTCAGAACCCTGGTCCTGCGCACGGCTGAACTTGACCCATCTCACAGGCCGGTGTGGTCCCACCCTGAGGATCAATGACAGTCATTTGGCCAGGACACATCAAGGTGCCTGGGTGGGCCTGGCACCCATACCAGGCCCAGCCCTCCCCTGCTGGCCCATAGCCTCACCCCCTTCCCTGGAGAAGCAGGACTTGGAGCAGCACCAGGCAGATGGAGCATTTAATAAAAAGTGCGGCGGAAATCAATACAGACCATCAGAGACCAAGCCGGCGGGAGTGGAGGTGGCCTCCCAGCCTGGCCTGCTGCTGGCCCACACTCACCCACCGGGGACTCTGGTCACACCTGCCAACTCACACTCACGCTCAGCTCACACTCATGCTCTGGACCCTGATCACACCCCCCAGCTCACACTCACCCTCAGCTTTCTCTCATACTCAGCCCGCACTCACACTCAGTTCTCATTCATGCTCAGCTCACACTCACGCTCAGCTCACACTCACGCTCAGCTCTCATTCACGCTCAGCTCACACTCATGCTCAGCTCACACTCACACTCAGCTCTCACTCATGCTCAGCTCACACTCACGCTCAGCTCACACTCACGCTCAGCTCTCATTCACGCTCAGCTCACACTCATGCTCAGCTCACACTATGCAAGTCCCTCACTGTACAAGGCGCCCACTCACACTCACACAGGAATCACTCCCCCTCAGCTCACCTCCATACATGACTCACACTCACACGTAACCGACACTCATGCTTAGCTTACATTCATTCTCATCTTGCACTCCTGCGTGGCTCACACTTATGTAGGAATCACACCGCATGGGGCTCACTCCTGGCTCACACTCGGGCACAGCTCACAGTGACACAGGAATCACACTCCTGGTCTGCACACACCCACACATGGCTCACACTCACCCTCATGTCCCACTCATGCTCAGGTCCTGGCCTGGCCCTTGTCTGAGGCTCCCTCCCCCTCTTTTCCCATCCAACTCCAGTCAACCTGGACTCTCCCTTCGGACGACATCTCCCCTGGGGCCAGGGTGACCCTCAGGACTCGGCCGACTTGAACACTCACCTGAGGGCAGGGGGGCAGCCACCTCCAATTCTTGAAACCTCCAGGCCTAGAGGAGAGAACACCTCTGTGGGAGTTGGGGTGGGGGAGCAGGATGCGCTCGGGTGGTGTGATTGAAAACCAGGAAGAGATTGCCAGAGCTCGCTGACACCGGAGCACAGGCCCGCCCACCCCTGTTCAACCAAGCTCCTTCCCCTCCTCTCAGCTGCTCACAGTTCTCAGCTGCAGGCAGGGCAGGCCACCTTTGGGGACCAGGTTGAGAGCTCCCACGGGAGCCAGGCCATTTGCTTGTCTATTTGCATACTGTTTGCATTCCAGTCCAAGAGGAGATCAATCCTTCAGCTCCAGGGGCTGGTTCCTGGACCTGCAGTGTGCCCCAGACCTAGCAAACCAGCTGCTGGACCGGTGAACCCTGTGAGGATCAGGCATGGCTTTGGCTCAGTCCTCACAGTGTGCAGGCGCCGGCCGCATTGTCACGGAAGTTGCCTCTCAGAGGAACGCTGCCCTGGGTGGTAATGGTGGTTACGAGAATGGTGGCAGCGGTGATGATGGTGATGGTGCTGATAGTGATGGTGATGGAGGTAATGATGGTGTTGATGATGGTGGTGGTGATGGAGGTGATGATGGTGATGATAATGGTGGTGACGGAGGTGATGATGGTGGTGATGATGGTGGTGATGATGGTGGTGATGGAGGTAATGATGGTGGTGATGATGGTGGTGATGATGGTGATGATGATGGTGGTGGTGATGGTGGTGATGGAGGTGATGATGGTGGTGATGATGGTGGTGATGATGGTGGTGACGGAGGTAATGATGGTGGTGATGATGGTGGTGATGGAGGTAATGATGGTTATGGTAATGGTGGTAATGGAGGTGATGATGGTGGTGATGATGGTGGTGATGGAGGAAATGATGGTTATGGTAATGGTGGTAATGGAGGTGATGATGGTGGTGATGATGGTGGTGATGGAGGTAATGATGGTGGTGATGATGGTGGTGGTAGCGATGATAATGGAGGCAATGGTGGTGATGATGATGGTGATGATGATGGTTATGATAATGGTGGTGATGATGGTGATGATGGTGATGATGGTGGTGATGGGGTGGTGGTGATGGAGGTGATGATGGTGATGGTTAGAGTGACGGTGATGATGGAGCAGTGTGCCCTGGACTTCTGGTCTGTGGTTGACCCCAGGGGCAGAGGGCGGGGTCGCAGGTGTGGTATAAGCTTACCACGACTCGTAAACTCACTCTCTAGGACACCTGCATGGTGGTTCTGTGGCACTCACCGTGGGGTGCCGGCCAGGGTCACTTATTTCCATTGACACCCTCTGCCCCTGTCTTTGGATGCTTTCTGAGGCTTTGGGCACCAGGAGGTGGGGTGGGGGGTGGGGGGAGCCAGGACTGGTTGGTGGACAGGTCAGGAGGAGCCTGCAGGCTGATGCTTGGTGATGCCTCATGTGGGGCTGGGCTTGGGGACCCCGACCAGTCAAAACCTTAATGGTGCTCTGGGATCCAGGCACGTGCACGTCTCTTAAGGACCTGCCTTCCCACCTAGCACTCTGAAGTGTACAGATGTTCCTTCCTGGGGCAGGCCCACTCAGCAGGAGGAGTGGCGGCCTCCCCTCGGGGCAGGAAGGCTACCTTTCTACAGTGTAGAGGGGGGTGAGCTTACAGAACCTCCCCACCATACCTGGCTACCCCAGGTCTGGCCAGGGTGCCTCTCCCCCCCCCCTCTGTTCTTGCCTCAGGTGAGTCCCAGATTAGGGGCTGGCCAGCCCCATGTAGAGTCCAGGGTCAGGACCTGGAGCCCGGTGTCATTGTGAGGAGGAAGGTGCCAGGTGAGTTGTGTTGTTGTTGTTGTGTGTGTGTGTGTGGTGTCTGGGTGGGGACTAAGGCTGACCACAGAACTAGGGGTGCGTGGATGACGGTGGGGCGGGGAGTATGGAGAGTGCATGGACCGCTGGAGGACACACAGGCCGGTCTTGCAGGCAGTGGGACCCAAGAGCCCCTTCCAGGCAAGAGTGGAGAGAAGACATCATCTCCTGTGTCCTGGATAAGTCGACCCTGGAGAAGAGCCTTGTGCTGGGTAGAGTGGAGGATGGCCCTCGAGGTGAGGGGTGGACACAGGGACCTGGCAGGGGAGCCACGGTGAAGGTGGGCTGCACCCCCACCCCCGGGCAGTCTTTGGTTCTGTTGTATGTTGGGTCTCTGTGGTCAGAACCAGCCTGGTAGCCAAGGGGCTGCCAACACCAGTGGTTACAAACGCGGCCATGCCTCTCCCCATGGATGCAGGTCACCCACCCTCCTGGCGGTTGGCGGCCAGTGCTTTAGCCTCGGTGGATCAGGGCTGTTTGAGAGGGGCTTCAGGAGCTGGGGACCAGCTGTTGGCCAGGGCAGCAGGCATCCAGGCCCAGGCTGGACTCTGGAGGAGCCTTCGAAGTGATCAGAGACCCCGGGGCCCCTTGGCGCCTGTCTCTAGGTCACACCTGCAGGAGTGTGGTCCTGTCACTCTCCAGAGGCCCCCTGGGAAGAGCTGAGGGTGACTTCAGAGAGGCCCCTTGACCAGACCACCCCCTGGCGCTGGGTTACCTCAACTGCTCAGACAGCAGCCAGGCTGCCCTGGGAGAACCCCACTCACCCCCTAACACCCTCTCTTGTGCCCTCCCCAGGGAAGAGACCCAGGGTGGCCAGAGGCACTGCCTGCCTCTCCCCAGCCCGCCTGTAGGCAGGAGAGGCAGGGAGCCCAGCGAGGTGAGGGCAGGCGGTGCTTGCTTCTGGCAGAGTGCTGTCTGCCAGATCTAAGGAGGGGCCTGGGAACGTTAGGGAGGGGGAAGAGTATGTGGGGTGGGGGTGAGGGGGCATTCCCAAGTCCACAGCAGAAAGGAAAGAAGCACACGCACATATGCACACACATGTGGGCCATCCCTGCCCGGCCACAGGAGGCCCTGAGAGCCCCCTGGGAGTGCTGGGAGGCAGCAGGGGTGGGGCGGGTTGTGGGTTGGGGACAGCAGGGATCCTCTGCACACAGGGGTCCCCCTCCCCATCAGAATGGCCTCAATGGCACCCCACTACCATCACCCGCTCCCCATGATGTAGAGAAAGGAGAGAGGAAATGCACCCCCCCACCTCAACCTCCCCCGCCTCACCCAGACTCAGGAAAGCAAAGAAAACCAGGCCGCCTGGACCAGTGAGTCCTGAGGGATCAGGGCCTGCGTGGACTCCAACCTCCACGGACCGGAGGCCGTGGGTCACGCTGGAACAGCGTCCAGATAGATCTGGGCAGGAGCACAGAATTCACCATCACCCCAAAGACCAGACCCAGAGGCAGTGTCCCTCAGGCACCCTGAGCCCCAGCCCCAATCCCACACGTGGGTACCTGCGTCCTGCCGGCCGGCCCGGCCTGCGCAGTGAGCAGGGACTCCTGGGAGGAGCGGGCCCTCTGCACTGTCCGCCACGTGGCTGGCAGGGCAGGGTCCCGCAGAGTGGAGCTGCAGGCGGTAGGAGGGGGAGCAGCGTGCTCGTATCGAGGGGATGAGGGAACACCCATACAGTTGTCACGTGGCCATGCGTGACTCCTTACGCTTGCACCAGAACCAGGAAGACAGGTTCAGTCGGTGGAGGGAAGGGGTGGGAAGTGGGGAGCGTGGTGCCCGGTGGTGGGGGTCCCATGAGGGTTGGACAGGCCCTGGATCTCAGGGTCTCAGGCATCCCCAGCTGCCTTCACCCTTAGAGGTGGAGCTCATGGCGAGGAGGCTGGGGAGAGCTGGGACAGGTGTCCGGGCAGTGAGGGTGGCGGTGGGGAGGTCAACAAACCCCAGTATGGGGTCTGGGTGGCTGAGGGTCTAGAGAAGAGGCTGTGCAGCCCAGAGGCCAGTGCTGGGCGTCCCCTCAGGCCTCTGTGGGATCTGAGGGGGCTGGTGAGTGACGGAGAGGCACAGTCAGCCCTCGCCCACGCCCCTTCACACCTGGGCGAGCTCCCTGCTGGGCGGGCGGGCAGGCGGGTGGCAGGGATCTGATGTGGGTCACGGCCTGGCTGCTTGTGTAACGGGCCCACTGGGCTGACCTTGTTCCTGCTCAGGCCGCCGGCGCCCAGGCCCCCGATTTAGAGGGCGTGAAGAACATTGCACCCCAGTCCCTGGAGGGGGGGACTGTGTCCCCAAAACACAGGGGCAGAGAAGCCAGGCTCCTCCGCCCACACCTGCCAGGGTCAGGGCCAAGACACAAGCTTCCCACCTGTCCCACAGCCCCATGCAGGTCACAGCAGCCCACTGGCCCGAGAAGGGACCTGGTGTCCGCTCTGAGACCATCCTGCAGAGCCTGACCCTGGGCACAGGCACTCCTGACCTGCCGAGTGGCAAGAGAGGGGGATCCCTGAGAGGGGCACCTGGGGCTCCCCCCTGGGGTGTGTGGCTAGAGAGGGGTGGTCCTGCCCACAGTCTGAGTCTGGCCTGGCCTCTTAGAGCAGCCCCAACAAGGGCTGCATTGCATCCCTGACCCTGACCCTGACCCAGCCGAGCCTACCTCGGTCTGCTGCAGGTGGGGCCGTCTCCCCTCCCATAATGCCGACTGGCCACTTGAGCCAGACCTGACATCCTAAGTACTGTGGCTTGGCCCCCTGTTTGCATAGAAGAATCTGCAGAGAGTAGGGTGATGTCCACATGAACACGGACCTTCATACATGTGCGTGCAGTCCTTATGTTGGATGGAGAGTATGGGCACCTGTGTGAGTATATGTTCCCGTGTCTGTGTTCTTGCTGCCTGCTATGGAGACAGTATGTGCACATGCATGCCCCCATCTGTATTATTTGCGCCCACCTCGTGTGTATGAGCATGCACCTTGTGTGTGCATGTATGTACACGGACACGCATGTGCACAGACTGCGTGTGGTTGTAATCCCTGGTGAGACCACAGGGTCACCGGGACCCTGAGCCGCTCAGAGGCACCTTGGAGGAAAGGCCTGGCATCTGACCTCTGAGAGGTCGCAGGGCCAACAAGCTTGGAGCAGTTTGACTGCCCACGTTCACATGCAGGCGAGCACCGCCTCTGCACGGGGCGCACGTGTGTGCACGCACACGCTCACACACAGTCTTGGGATGTGTGCTCCCCACACGGCCTGCACAGCCCTTCCAGGAGCACTTCAGTGTGCACAGACTTGTACACTGTGTGGATGTGTGCACACACTGTGCACTGGGGGCATGTATGTTGTCCAAATGCACATACATGTCTGCCATGTGTTTGCAGGTGGGGGGACCGGGACGGTAAGTCTTTCAGCCCAGCAGGCTGGCACTGTGGAGGAGGGGTGTCCCCACCTGTGACAGGCAGAGGCAGGGACATCTGGGGGAAGGAGACCTGGTGGCCCAGTGACAAAGCCCCAAGGCTCGTGACTTCTAGGGGGATTTCAGCCATGGGGACTCTGGACGCTCTGGCCATGTCTGCTGCCCTGGGGGGAAGGGAGGGGAAGCAGGGGGTGGTGGCGGCTGAGTCTGAGCCTTTCCTCCAGGTGCTGCTATGCAGGCCACACTGTTCTCGTCACACCTGCAGGGAGGTGTAGCCTGCTACCTGTGACATGGAAACTGGGCCAGAGAGAGGCTGGCCAAGTGCCACCAGGGCACCTGGGTGCTCAGTCCCAGCCTGCTCTGCCTGTCCAGGGCACAGCCCACTCTGTCTGTCCAGGGCCCAGCCCTCTCTGTCTGTCGGGACGCATACCCATGACATCTGGTGTCTGTCCCCGGGGGTGGCATGACCTCACCGACCTCCGCGCATGGCACAGGTGTCTGCCCTCCACAGAACCAGGGCCACACGTGCCCGCAGCCCACGCTTTCCCCAGGGCCTGGGGCTGAGAGCCCAGCAGAAGCCACAGAGCACACACAGGGACTGGATTGTGTCGGAAGAGGCCACATCTGGCCAGGTGGGCGGCAGGTGGCCTGTGGTCCGGACTGGTTCAGTCTCTGACATGCTCCCTGTAGCCTCTCCCTCAGGCCCTGGCTTTGGCTCTCGGTCCTTGACAGGAGCAGGGTGGCCTCAGGACCTCACAGCCGCAATCCTCCGCCTGGGCCCAAGGTGGCTGCTGGAGGGCCTGCTGTCGCATCACCTTCTGTTGGTGGCAGCAAGGGCGGGAGAGGAAGGGGCTGCCGGCTGGACAAGGAAGGCTTTCACCAGCCCCTCAGGAGGCTGGGGCAGACCCGGGCTTGGGCAGACCCTGGCCTTGCAGCGGAGCCTGGATATGGGCACCTGAGGGAGGGCAGGGCCGGCCTTGGCGGCCAAGGCCTGCAGTAGCAGGGCTATCTCTGTACTGGCCCCCTGGACTGGGGGACCACAGGCTACGGTCCTGTTGTGAAGACTGTCCAGGGGTGGAGCAGGGTGGCAGTGAGGGAAACGTGTGTGTGTGTGTGTGTGTGGACACAGGCTGGAGGAGGGAGTTGGAGGACAGCTCTGAGAGGGGGTACGACAAGCAGGTCAGACGGAGAAGACCCTGCGGTACCATGTTGGCTCACCATGTCGGCTGACTGCGTCCCAGCCAGCCCTGTGATGCAGGGGTTCACAATAGAGCGGACAGGACAGTTCTGCCTTGATGGGTGGGGCGGGGGGGGGGGGAGGCGAGAGAGCGAGAGAGTGAGAGAGAGAGCCAGCCCCAGGCCCCCACCGCCACCTCCTGCCCTCGTTGCCTCGTCCCAGATCCGTGCCCTCCGCCCACCCCCAGAGGCCGTTCTCACTCTCCGGCCAGGCGGGGAGCTGAAGTGTCGTTTAATTAATTAGCAGCAAGAGGGAGTTTTTAGCACAACCCAGTTTGTTACACTCTTACACACGGAGCCAGTGGTGGGGGGAGGTTTGTGAGTCCGGCCCCACCCCGAGGGGCTCCTGGGCGAAGCCATCCTGTTCCCAACGAGGAGAAGACCCTCGTGGAGATGGCTTGGCATGGGGCGTACAATGGGCTGGGACGCCGTGGCCCGCTTGGAGGATTCCGCGAGGGGCATGCGTGTGTGTGTGTGTGTGTGTGTGTGTGTGTGTGTGCGTGTGGTGTGACCACTGGCTTCAGGTCTGACTCTGGACCCAGCCCTGCTCCCCCTCACGACCCATGTCCCCCTGGGTCCTCTTCGTGACTCCTCACCTCTGTGCCCTGTGATTCCAGCACAGAATCAACCACACGCCGCTGCTGAGACTCTCAGGGATGCGGGTCAGCGGCTGCCCATCGTGAGGGACTCACCAGCCTCTCCCTTGCCCTCAACCTCAGGTTTAGTACCCAGGGCGTGACTGGCAGTGACCCCCGGGTCCCACGGCTTGTCCTTCTGTTGTTGGTGTCTGTTCTGCATCATGTGACCCAGCGTCCAAGAGAGTGAAACGCTGCCCGGGCCTGCCACGCTCATGGCTGTGCCTGCAGTCACAGCGTGGTGCCTGTCTGTCTGTCCGTCTGTTCGTCTCCCTTGCATAAGAGCACTCTCCCATAGGGATGTGTGTGTGTGGGGGGGAGTGGGGGCATGGGAATCCCTCGCGCTCTCAGCTCAGCGCCCCCCAGGGGCATGCACACAGCTGCGTTTCTTTCTCCGGAGACACAGGCGGGACCCCCTTCTTCCAGCCACTCACTACTGGCTGCTTCCTCCTTTGGGACCACGGCAGCCGACAGGGTAGGGCAGAGGACCGTCTGCGCGTTCTTGGGGAGCATGAAGGCAGATAAGACAGCTCGCTGGAGGGGGGACACAGGCTCAACCCCTCGGAGATGTTCCTGTTGAGAAGACCCTTGGAACTGGGTGGGCGCGCTGGAGCTGGAGGAGCCACGTGGAGACCCCTGCCAGCCTTGAGATGTCTCGACTGCCACTGGACCCACAAGACATTCCACCCACTGGCCTGTGATCTTCCTGCCTTTGGCATCATTGCCCATGTTTCGTGAGTCCGAAGAGGACTTTACAGATTGGTACTGGACATATGGGCTACTATCAGACGTAGTAGTCCGGCTTGGTCTGGACTGGGCCGGGAAGCTTTCTCCACATTCAATTGCTCGTGTACAGAACGTGCTCACGCTCCTTCCAGCGGAGCACGGGGCTTGCAAGGGTTCCACGTCGGTGCCTGCACTCGGCATGCTCAGCATCTTGCTGCCGCAGCTGCTGTGCACGGTGCACAGTGTCATCTTTGCTTTGTGCTTCCCTAGCAACGGAGGAGGATGTCCTGGTGCCACAGTGGTTAAGCATCCACTGTGCTGCTGACAGAGAGGTCTGAAGCTTGAGACCACAGCGACTCTGGGGGAAGAGCTATGGCCGTCTGCTTCCGTTCCGAGCAGAGCCTGGAGGTCCTCTGGGCCCCTTCTCCTCTCCTCGTCCCTGCCTGGCTGGGATGAGCCTGACTCTACGTGGCGATAGCATTTGACGTGGATCTTTGGGTTGGTGGCCAATGATCCTCTTTGCGTCCTGACCACCCAAGCATTCACCCGCTTCAAGCTGTGGCCTGGCCAAGCCGTGACGCTCACTTTAAATAACCTTTCATTGTGAAATCACAGCAGACCCACAGGAAAGGACAAATACTCTCCTTTCTCTGACATCTGAGACGGGCTGTCCACCACTGCCATTCCAGGGGGAGACTCTGGCTGGGTATAAAATGACCTTCTTTTTGCCCGTTTAAAATGTCGTCCACTTCCAGGTGACCTCGAGGGCTCTTGATGGGAAGGGTGATGTTGACTCATTTTCCCTCCTGACTGTGTGTCATTTTCCTCTGTCTACTCTCATGACCCCCACCCCCACCCCTTATCTCTTTTCTTCTTAGCAGTTTTACTATAATGTGTGTCTGAGCCTGGAGTGATATGGTGGTATTCAGTCTGGGGTTCATGGCAATTCTTGGATGTACAGACCTTTGGACTCAATCTGGGATGGTCTTGGCCATCATTTAGTCAATCCCCTCACTCCCATTTATCCCCCACCCACTGTGCAGCACCGTCCCTTCTCTCATCTCCTGGGAGATGGTGCTTGAGCTAGGTAAGGTTTACGGTGCCAACCTGGCTGATGAGCAAGTGTGGGGTTAACTGAAGGGCAGAGAGATTAATGGCTTGGTGAGCCTCACCTTTCTAGTTCCTGGGTCTCTTGCTCTCTGATGGTCGGACCAGCGTGCAACTGCCTGAGCCAGTTCCCTGCTTCAGCTGGCCAGGCTCACTTCCTGCCAGTCATCCCTGAGGAGAAGCCACATGGACCTGCCCCGATGCAGCCCTGGGTGCTGGGGCAGCTGTGTGGAGACCCTGCCAGCGCTGAGATGCTGACACGCTCACAGATTTGGCTTTCCTCCTGCAGCTGGTGTCATTGCGTGTGCTTTGTGAGGGCAAGGAGGACTTTGCTGATTGGTGGACATATGGGCTTGGGCAACACGGGGTTAAGGTGCTTTCTCAATGTCCACTTACGCTTTGTGTGACACCCCCTCTTGTGCATACATGCGTCTCTGCGGATTTGTCTCTCTGGACTGACACAGAACTCCTGGTGTCACACCCAGGCTCCGAGGCTCTTGTGTGTAGGTGCCTCCAAGTCGGGGTGAGCTCACAGCGACCCGCGTGTGTGCCACAGAAGGAAACACCCGGGCCCGGACGCCCCGACCCTCTCCTCCTTCCGCTGCTTGTGCGGGGACTTCTCTTGCTCTGTCTTCATGGCTGCTGGCCTTCCTTGTTGTTTGCATATTTTAGTTATGTGTTTTCAATTCTAGGGTTTCCTTTCCGCCTTCCTTCTCCCCACCCCTGCTCCCCTTCTCCTGAGATGGACTCTGCGTCCCCTCATTCAGAGCATTTGCCTGAGCTGGCAGGGTGCCTCTGTAAGTCTGGAGGGAGAACCCCAGCATCCGTGTTGTCTCAGGTTGGCTCCCGGCTGGAGCGTGGCCCACCTCTCCCTCTGGGAACAGAGTGATTACTCTCTGGCAAAACCTGTGGGGGGCACTGGGGGTGTTGCCTCTGACTCTGGGGAAGGAGAGGATGAGAGCTGCTGAGAGGATGTCCACTGCTGAGTGGACACAGCTATGGGTAAAGGACACCCCTCTCACAAAGAGACGCTGTCGTTCTGACGCTGGTCCTTGTGAACACGACTCCACCTGGAACAGAGCCTTGGGGCCTGTGTGAGGCAGGGTTTTCTAGAAAAGCAGGGCACGTATGGTTGGTTATGTATCTAAAAGGATGGGTTTGTAGAGCGAGAAGGAACCCAGCAGCTAATCAGTCCACACCGCAGTACGGAGTTGCTACTCGGTCCAACTCACTTTCCAGGGGCAGCTAATACCCTGAAGGCCCTTGCTCTCACGCCCACCGCTGGTCCAAGGTCAGGGAAGCAGACGGAGGTGTGGGTGGGCCCAGAGGTGGGGCGGGAACAGCCGGGAGCGGCGGCGTCCAGCGCAGCGGGTCTCCCTGGAGCCTCAAGATCTAGGGATGCGCAGCCGATCCTCCACGCGCAGGCTGGCTGAGCCGCAGGTAGCGCAGGGCGGAGCAAGGGAGGAGCAAGAGGAGGAGGCGGGCCATTCGTCTCCGTCGTCCTCCAATCACGCTGCGACTGGAGCGCCAGGCGAAGCTCCGCCCACATGGTCCTGCGAGAGCCCTGTGGGCACCACACAGACACGCACGCTCTCTGTCCCCGCCGCCGGCACACAGAGCTGGGCGGGGGGATCCAATCCCCATCCCGCGGTCCCCCATCGACGTGAGGGAGCTCAGCGGGGACCGGGGCGGAGGGTCTCAGAGCGCCGGCCTCCAGACGCCGGAGAACACGCTCTGACCCTGAGCAGGGTCTGGGAGAAGGAGGGTGGGCAGGACAGGCCCGGGGAGGCTGAGGTGGGCCCCGGAGAGCCCCAGGGGGAGAGGCTTGTGGGGAGGACCCAAGTGGAACTGTGAGTGCACCCGGATGGCCTCCCACCCACAGGGTCGGAGGTCGCTGCCTGTGGAGTGAGGCTTCTAGAGATGCAAGAGGTCACCAAGCAAGGCTCCAGGCTCTGCAACTGGGCCCGGGAGGGGCTTGCAGGCCCCTGCTGTGGAGAACTGCCCCCAGGGTCTCAGCTGGCCTCAGGGGTCCGAGTCAATCCTGGGTGATCGTGGGCTTAATGGAGAGTATGTCCTGGGTTCATTCTAAGACTGAGACTCAGCTAACCAGGGTGTAGACATGCCCAGGCAGAAGTGCTCCACTCTGGTCCATGCAGATGGACAGGAAGCGGGGGAGAGGGGGTGGAGGGGGGGGGGCGGTGCTGAGGGCACACCCCTCTGGCCCCAGGGAGGCCGGTGGGAGGAGGGGGTTCCTCAGAGGAGGTTGAGCGCTGTAGCGTCACACTGGTGTCCCTGTGTGCAGTCTGTCCTGGGACTCAGGTGCAGGCACAGCAGGGGCCCCTGCCCACTGTGAAGGTGTTTTCTCTGCAGGGCCCAGCGCCAGCTCCTGCCCCAGGCCCTCTGCCCCGCACACACTGCTGCCCCCGCTCTCGTTCGGCCGGCCTCGGCACCCTGTTTTCTGCACCACGCAGTCTGCTCTGTCTTCTATGTATGGTCACACTTTGTGCTGCCCACCCCTGCCCTCCGGCCAGTCTCTGCTCCCCCACTCAGCAGCCTGGTCCCAGGAGGCCAGGGGCCCCAAAAGGTCCAGCATAGGACCACCGGCCACTGGCTTTCCTGAGTACAGGGTCCCCATCACCAAAAGACCCTTAGGGCCTGGGGCTTCACTGACCCCATTGGCCACACAGCAAGTGCCACTGCTGGGCAAAGGGGCAGAAGAGAGGCCTGCCACCATGGGGGTGATGGGCTGGGGTGGTATTCACGAAAGACTCTTCCCCAAGCCCAGGCCTGCTCCCTGCACCCCTGCTTCCTGCTCTGTGCTCCTCACACCCCTGCATGCTGCACCCCTGCTCTCTGGTTCCTGCTCCCCGCCCCCTGCGTGCTGTCTTGTGCTAACTCAGCCCCAGGATGGCGCTGTGGAAACCTCCCTCACCCCTCATGCAGGGCAAGGCCATGGGGTGCAGGTCAGTCATGGGGCCACCCCTTCCCCTCCTCTGGCAGCAGACTGCCCAGCACAACTGCCCGGAATCAGGGGGCCTTCCCAGCTGGACGCTGGCTGTCTAACTCCTGTGGCTCTGCAGCAGGCCTGCCCCAGGTCTGTCCTCGGAAGGCCTCTCTGGCATGGGGCTCAGCCTGGTGCTGGGCACTCCCTGGGGACAGGTGGTGGACACCCGGCTCTGCCGGTTTAGGCTACAAGGGAGTCCTGAGAGCAAACCACGCTGTAGTGGCCTACAGGGTTTCCACAGGCTGATTGCAGAAGAGGCTCACCAGGCCTTTCTTCCTAGTCTTAGTCTAGAAGTTCCACTGAAACCCGTCCCTCAACAAGGCACCCCAAGAGATGGGGTGGGAATGGACCCACAGCCCTGCAGGGCAGGAGAGACCCGACCTGCCCCATGAATCATGAATAATTCTGGCCTGAGAGCAAATGGGCCAGCTTCAGGCTGGGGTGGATCCAGGGGCTGGGTGGAGTGCCCAGTTCTCCTGTGTACCCACGGAAGAGGGGCCAGGACCTTGAGGCAGATTCTGGGGTGGGGCCTTGAGAATGGCCCCCAGAATGGGAGGGCAGCGGGGCTGGGCAGGGGAGCGGGTGATCTGGCAGGGACCCCAGGCAGCCTTCAGAGTGGCCTCCACTGTGCTCAGTCCTGGGCAGTGGGCATGATCTTGGCCATGTGGGCTCCCTCAGCCAGGCCGTGACCGGGGAGGCGAGCTAGGTCCCTGAAGATCCCCAGCTCTGTGGCGGGCAGGTCTCCTGATGGTACCCCCCGGGCGCCCCTTGCCCTGGGCTCTGCTGCACTGTACAGTCGACTGTGGCCCACCTGGAGAAAACACTGCTCAGAGTGCCAGCCCCAATGAACGCAGGGAGCTGCTGGGAGGGCAGGCCCAGAGAGGCACCTGTACCACCAGCACAACACCCACAGGTGCCTGGGGGCACAGAGGGCCCGCTTGGAGCCTTCCCCACCCAGAGAGGGGCCAGCGGCTCTGAGGATGCGTGTGTCCTGCCTGAGGCTTTAGAACCTCCTTCCCGGGCCCTGCTCATGGGCTGAGTCCTGGTCGTACCCTTAGCTCCGTCCCTGGTCACACCCCGAGCCCTGGCCACAACCTGAGCCCTGGCCCTGGTCACACCCTGAGCCCTGGCCACACTGACCCTGGCTATAGCCTGAGTCTTGGCCCTGGTCCCACTGGTTCTGGTCCCACTGCAGGCCCTGGTCATACCGGGAGCCCCCCTCTGCTGCAGGCCCTGGTCACAGCAAGAGAGGAGAGGGAAGAGAGGCTCTGTTGTGGGGTCCCTGATGCGAGCTCAGTGGGGTGCCTGCCACCTGTCCAGGGTTCCACCCCCAAGTTCCAGCCCCCGTCCTGCTGGTGGGGCTGGCAGCTCCGGTGCCGCCGCCCCCGCTGTCCCACCGGGCGCTGGCCGCGGCCGCGGGAGAGAGACCACACTGTGAGCACGCTGCAGTGACTCACCAGGCTCCTCCTCACTTATTTTTATCTCCACCGAGCCCTATAAATACAGCCAGGACGATCGCCAAACACAGTCAATATTCCCCAGCACCTCCGCCCCCGCGCTGGCCCACCGTCAGCAGCCGGGGGCTGGCGAGTAGGGCG